>JAMPIV010011860.1:120000-305481 GCA_024509875.1 Oreohelix idahoensis
AAATAATGAAGATAAGAACATTGAAAAACAGCAACTTTAAATCATCACCCCGAGCAATAAACGACAAGAAAGGCGACACTCTAACAGAACGTAAAGATATTCTGAACAGATGGAAGGAGTACTGTCAAGAAATGTATACGGAAATAAACAAAGCGGCAGATAACAACGTCATGAATGAAGCGGAACGTGAACCAGAACCTACCATAGAGGAAGTCCGGAATGCAATCAAACACTTAAAAAGTGGAAAATCTCCTGGTTGTGATGAAATAACAGCTGAAATGATACAGGCAGGAGCAGAAGGCAGCGCTCGTATATACCATGCATTATGCTGCAAGATCTGGCAAAGCGGAATTTGGCCCAAGGAATGGAAACGATCAATTTACATACCCTTGCCAAAAAAGGGCAACCTGAAACTGTGCACAAACTACAGAACTATAGCTCTTATAAGCCATGCCAGCAAAATACTTTTACAAATCATAATGAAAAGGATGCAACAAAAGCTAGAAACAGAAATAAATGAAGTACAGGCGGGTTTTCGACCAGGTAGAGGCACTAGAGATCATATATTCAACATGAGGATCATCATAGAAAAGTGTAGAGAATTCAACGTTGACCTACATACTTGTTTCATTGATTACACCAAAGCTTTCGATTGTGTACAACATCAGCAGTTATGGGCTATTATGAAAAATATGGGATTTCCAAACCACCTTATACAACTCATCGCACTGCTGTACCAAGAACAACAGGCAGCCGTAAGAATAGAAGGGGAAACATCAGAATGGTTTGAAGTACAGAAAGGAGTAAGACAAGGCTGTACCCTTTCTCCTTACCTGTTTAACATTTATGCCGAGAATATCATGAGAAACGTAAGAGATGACCAAGAACACACAGAGTTTGACTCATTTAACATCGGCGGGTACCAGATCCCGGAAATCAGATATGCTGACGACACAGTCCTCCAATCGACCAACCCAAAAGGACTTGAACAATTACTTCTGTCCACCAAAAAACACAGCGAGGCCCAGAATCTATACCTAAACACCAAGAAGACCAAAGTATTGACAACAGACAAAGTAAAGACCAAACCAGAAATTGAAATTGATAACGAAGAACTGGAAAGTATCAATGAATTCGAATACTTAGGATCAATCATTAACAGCTCTGGCGACTGTGCAGTAGAAATTAAAAGAAGACTTGCAATTGCTTCACATAAGCTAATACAGATGAAAAACCTATGGCAAGGCACAAGCAAAGAAACAAAGTTACAACTGATCAGAGCATGTATATTCCCAGTAGCAACATACGGCTGCGAGACTTGGACACTCAATAAAACAGTTGCAAAAAAGATTACATCATTTGAAATGAAATGCAACAGAAGGATGTTGAGAATACCCTGGACAGAAAAAAAGACCAACAGAGAAGTACTGCACTCACTAAATGTACAGGAACATTCGCTCCTAAATACCATCGCAATAAGGAAGCTGAAATTTTTCAGTCATATAAAAAGACATAATAGTCTGGAAAAAACAGTGATGGAAGGCATGGTCCCTGGAAAAAGGGGAAGGGGTCGACCTAGACGACGGTGGACCCAGGACATCACAGAGAGTCTGAACTTGTCTTTGGCTGATGCAGGTCGACTTGCCCAGAATCGTGATGCGTTCAGAGCAGCTGTAATGGAGACAACGTTCTGGAAAGAATATGTCACATGATGATGAAATAATGAAGAACAAAGAAAAGATGGCGACCCTATCTTACGCAGTTCAAGAATATATTTTAGCAGTCAGTTCGAGAGTTTTTTTTTTGGGGGGGGGGGGGGGGGGGCGGCGGGGGGCGCAATGCAGGAAAAATAAATGTGATCCCGGGGACACCGCGATTTTAAGTGCTGGCGGGAGAGAGGTTTAGCTCGAAAGTTCCCTATTTTAAAAACTCTTTCTCCCCTTCCCCTCCCAATAGTTGTCAGAAGATCTACCAAATCATCCACTGGGGCCTCCCGGTACATCAGAAACGACCGGTCGCCGAGCCCTTGTTTAGTCTTTAAATAGGACATCTCTGACGTCTAAAGTCTAGATTGTGCCTTTTTGTATTGGACATGATTTCTTTTGATTTCCATACATTTCCCAGAACAATGAATGCTTCTCCCGCTTTTTGTATGCTTATTTTACTATTATTACATATTCCTCCAACTTTGTCTGTATAACTGCCCAAATCGTGTAGGGATTATCTTCCAGTGAAATCCGGTTATCGCTGGTCGCATGCATTCTCATGACCTCTGTCTTTTCTGAGTGTACTTTCAAACCCAATTGCCGTGACCTCTCATCAGGCGTTTCTAATTGATCTTGCATCATCTGGTTTCGGTTATGAGACAGAAGAGCCAAATCCGCGGTAAAATCTAGATCGTCAAGCTGCTTTGCCAGAGTGCACTAAATTCCATCACTGATGATATTAGTTTTATGATCCAGTCTATACGCAGTAAAACGATTAACTCTTATGTGTATTCGGGTCAGGACAAGTGTCGTCTTTACATCAAAGGTTACGGATCACCTGCATTTTCCATCTCTTGTCGCAAGGGTTAATGCACAATCTTGGCACTATTTGCGTACATCTTGTTACGTTTCTTTACCAATTAAAGCACTCTAGTGCTCACGACCCGTTCCATTCACTGCTTGCTTCACACTCTGGTGCCCTCGACCCTTTTATTTCAATCTTTGCTTCTATTATGTATTTTTTATTTCCAGATGGTATGTTTTTTATAAATTCCCAACTTAATGTAAAAACTGTCAGCATTTCGCCTGTTAAAAAAAATTCACAAGTCCTGAGTTGATTGCGTGAGTTAATCCTAGAAGCCCATAAAATTATCTGAAAGGAATGTATAAATGCTGATTATGTGTTTTCAATGCAACTTGTAATGGAAGGTATTATATCCCTTTTACCTTCCCTTGTTCCCATCATATTGATCTTACGGCCCCTAGTCCAGTAGCGTCCGAGGACTCATAGTCTCTTGCAGTGGTGGTTTCCGTAGCAATGTCTTTTACATGGTGGGCGTTCCAGCCTCATGCACAACCATATCTTAGTCGTCGTTGACGACATGACGACCAAACCATCTACTGGGATGTACCGGTAAATGGAATCAACTGGTTGCCGAGCCGTTGTTTAGACCTAAAATAGGACATCTTTGACGTCTGAATTGAAGATTGTTCTTTTTATGTTGGACATTGATTATGATACTTGATGCAGATCACCGTCGGTAACTAAACATTAGGTGTCCATCTCTTCCAACAACTTCGAGGTAAGCAGTAATACTTAAGTAATAAAGGTAACTGAAGTGAAACAGTTCAGTTATGAGAGGAAGTTGCGTTGTCGGCGAAGAATTGGCAATAAAAATAATAAAATTTGTGGTATTTTATATAGCACATAGCCTCTAATTCATAACTACCATCGAATTACCATGGCCGCAGCATCAATGCATATTTTATCTATTTATTTTTTATATATTTACTGTATTTAAGTTAAGTCGATCCTGTATTCATTAATTTTCCTTCGGTTCTTCTGTAAAGCATAATTCGTCCATCGGCTCGGGCCAAGCCATCATGTTGTCGGCCATCCGTCTATGTTATTTTCATGCCGTCCTTACCCTTTTAAAATCTATCTTCAGTTCTCTTCTCTGTGGGATTTTGGATCTCCCTCTATTTGTTCTAGCTTGAGGATTGTAAAAGAAGGATTACCTTGTGATGCATGCAGCATTATTCCTCAACATTGGCAATCAGCATCGCTAGCATCATTTCACTACGTCTGTCTGGTTCTTTCTCTGAGTTCCACATTGGTGACCTTGTCATACCATTTTAATATTTTATTCTGTACAAGTGACCATTTATGATAGTCTGTAGCTTCTTTCTTGTTGTTTCACCTGTTTTAGATCGGTACAGCATGAATGCTTTGACATTTGAGGTGAGAATCATTTGTGTTTGAACAATTCAAAGTGGATGATCTGAAGAGGCGCGCCCGACTGACAGAGTGGTTAAAGCGCTGGTCTTTCGTGGGATATGCGCCAGGTTTGAATCACATTATCGTGACTTTCCATTCTACTCTGCTGTAAATGGGTTCCTGACTTTTCTCTTGAGTTAGGGAAAGAAAAGGCAACGAGGAAAGGAACTAGTCGCCCCCACCTCTCGATGTTGGACACAGTATAGTGACGTTTCTAACACTTCATTGCCCTCCGTTAGTATCTGCAGTGGGACTACTTTTACATTGTTTAATCTGAAGAGATTCCTACGCGAAAGTAGGTCAGTCATCACTTCAGACTAAATTTGATCTTTTCACAATTGTATCGTTATTCTCCTCGGAGTGGCATACACTTCCATCTAGGATGCCTTGAGCAGAATTACTTGATTTGGATGACTTGATCATGTTCTGTTTGAATTTTTGTGAATTACGTTTCTACAGTATCAGGTAGTCGGCCCCATGCCCGACCTCACGTAGTTTGCTATTACGACATGCTTGCGGGAGCAGAAGTACTATTCTTATTTTGTCTTCTCAAAGATCCCGGGAACTACACGGCGTGTCGCTCATGTAAGCTGGTCTTCTCAAAGATCCCGGGAACTACACGGGGCGTCACCCACGTAAGCTGGTCTTCTCAAAGATCCCGGGAACTACACGGCGCGTCGCCCATGTAAGCTGGTCTTCTCAACGATCCCGGGAACTACACGGGGCGTCGCTCATGTAAGCTGGTCTTCTCAGAGATCCCGGGAACTACACGGGGCGTCGCCCATGTAAGCTGGTCTTCTCAAAGATCCCGGGAACTACACGGGGCGTCGCCCATGTAAGCTGGTCTTCTCAAAGATCCCGGGAACTACACGGGGCGTCGCCCATGTAAGCTGGTCTTCTCAAAGATCCCGGGAACTACACGGGGCGTCGCTCATGTAAGCTGGTCTTCTCAAAGATCCCGGGAACTACACGGGGCGTCGCCCATGTAATCTTGTCTTCTTAAAGATCCCGGGAACTACACGGGGCGTCGCCCATGTAAGCTGGTCTTCTCAAAGATCCCGGGAACTACACAGGGCGTCGCCCGTGTAAGCTGGTCTTCGCAAAGATCCCGGGAACTACACGGGGCGTCGCCCATGTAAGCTGGTCTTCTCAAAGATCCCGGGAACTACATGGGGCGTCGCCCATGTAAGCTGGTCTTCTCAAAGATCCCGAGAACTACACGGGGCGTCGCTCATGTAAGCTGGTCTTCTCAAAGATCCCGGGAACTACACGGGGCGTCGCTCATGTAAGCTGGTCTTCTCAAAGATCCCGGGAACTACACGGGGCGTCGCCCATGTAAGCTGGTCTTCTCAGAGAGCCCGGGAACTACACGGGGCGTCGCCAATATAAGCTGGTCTTCTCACAGATCCCGGGAACTACACAGGGTGTCGCCCATTTAAGCTGGTCTTTTCAAAGATCCCGGGAACTACACAGGGTGTTGCCCATGTAAGCTGGTCTTCTCAAAGATCCCGGGAACTACACAGGGCGTCGCCCATGTAAGCTGGTCTTCTCAGAGATCCCGGGAACTACACGGGGCGTCGCCCATGTAAACTGGTCTTCTCAGAGATCCCGGGAACTACACGGGGTATTGCCAATATAAGCTGGTCTTCTCAAAGATCCCGGGAACTACACGGGGTGTCGCCCATTTAAGCTGGTCTTCTCAAAGATCCCTGGAACTATACGGGGCGTCGCCCATGTAAGCTGGGATTTAATTTCTTTACTAACAGTAAAATGCTAAGATAGAGAACGAACGAACGAACTTTATTTTCAAAGGATTAAGAATTGGGCACGCAGGCCCGTCTTACATTCTGCCCTTCCTCTCTCTGTCATCTTGCATACTGTATTCTTTCAATCGCACATGTATTTTGACCATTATTAAAGCATGCACCATTATCAAGGTAAAATAATAACATACATTTGTAATATCCAGTCATAATCAAATTAACTATGTTTAAAAGAGAGAGAGAGAGAGAGAGAGAGAGAGAGAGAGAGAGAGAGAGAGAGAGAGAGAGAGAGAGAGAGAGAGAGAGAGAGAAAATTAATAAAAAATTAATTAATTAATTTAATAAAACAAAAATACAAACAAACATAATCTAAACCATTCATACAGTAAATTAGACATCATTTGAAACATAATCAGATTACGGTGGCATATAATAAGAACTCGTGACATATTGGAAATCTGCTGTTGAGTGACCAGGGACTTCGTGTGTTGTCAGTGCATGCGGAAAATGAGAGAGAGAGAGAGAGAGAGAGAGAGTGAGAGACAGACAGACAATCAGACAGACAGACAGACAGAGGTTAAATCTAGATTAGTTTTAGATTTCATCGATGCACTTACTTTTTTCTCTCTACAGATATTTTTAAAAACAACTGACACATAAGCATATTTTAAAATATCTCATAATTTACATGCAATTGCTAATTCGCGGAAGATTAATTTGAAGTGTTACGAGTCTTATATACAGCAATTTTATTTTGTGTAAAATGCAGATATGAGTGTATCTTACTGTAATCAAACCGGCGAGCCAGGTGGCTGCAAGGGGAATTATGACCCTTCCTTTTAGGCAATAGGGTTTTGAGTTAATCCGCAGATGTAGCGAATTATATGATTCATTCGCCACATCAAGTAAAAAAAAGGTTCCTAACTACTTTGATTAAACGGTCGAAATTCGAAATACCTTTAAATGACCTTATGCAACGCACTAATCTTGCTTAAAGAGTCACATAAAAATCAAAGAAGCTAAATAATAAACATAATCGTTGTGAAACTATACAATCTGTCTGTCTGACAAACTTGTCAAAATTTGGTTGAATATCTGAGCTCAGCCCACATCTCAGATCTGCCTTCAAATTCATGACCAAAGTGATTGAGGCAAACTTTGATTCATAGATGCACGGCCAGCCAAACGATGAAAATAGCTGAATCATATGGATATGGTAGAGCCCCTCAGAGTTTTAACAACACGTCGGAAATATCAGTAATTGTAATTTCAACGTAAACAATTTCAGCAACTTTGTTCACGATATTTTTGTTCAGGTCAAATAATTGAATTCGCCACACTTGTTTTACCAGTTAACCACCTGTATCGATTGGCGAACATACCACCCACCGTTGACGTACGATATCGTGCCTGCATGCTATCTACAACATGAGAAAGGAGATAGAGGCAGCTGCTGTAGCACTGAGGTAGCTGTCTAAAACTCAATCAACCATGGCAATTATTGTATCGAACTATCAGTCCATGCTTTGGAAGGCCCAAAACGGATGGCTACGGCATGAATGGAAACATCCATAGAAGCCTCGAGTCTTCACGAACTGGTGTGAAAATACTGTCCTAGTCATGCAATGGTACACGGCAATGAAACAGTTGACAGGCTAGCTTCGAGAGCACCTATAGTGGGGACACTGGATATAAATAAGGAAGCGATACTAAGGATAACTGATGATCGCCCGTTAGAGAACGACAATGCAAGCAGTGAATCAACAAGGTTAAGACTGTTGGAATTCGACATCAGACGTAAAACTAACAGGGATTATCGTATAAGAGGATGCATTCGTCGTGTATACAACAAGGGCGCTACAGGAACAATTAGCATTTATACACTTCGACATTTCCTGAAGGAGCTTGGGCAATATGGGTTTGCCAGGAGTGCAGTGATGTATATTTTGATTGTCACAAAGTGACCGTTCTATTCCTTTTATTGTTCTACCTGATTTCTTCTCCATATTCTGCCTTCTTTTTATTTCTTCTTAGCCCGTATTTTATCTCATATTTGAACGCATGACTCAGGTTTCATGTTGTTATTTCGCATGATCTGTCCTGGGTAGAGATAACGTAAACAACCCAGCCGGGAGCAGACAGATGGTCTGCCTTGCCTATGTTTAAACACACACAGGCGCGGATTTCTCTTTCCTGCGCAGCCGGGCGCCCATACTTCTTATATTGACAATCGGGAGATAAACACGAATTTGCCGGCAGGAAAATAATATAACCTACATGGGGATGGGCATTCGTGTTTGTCAAAATTTATAAACAACAAATTAAACTGAAGTATTTGTTATGAATTACAGACATAAATCATATAACAGTGGAAGTGACAATACCTTATATAGGAGAGTTTAAATTTACCTGTATCGTGCGGGATTTCATGAGGGAGTGTGGGGGGAAGGTTAAGATATATACTTAAGTCAAACGTTTAAATTGCTTGGTCTAGGCAAAATATATTAACTAGACGACGTGGGAATGGCGACTTTTACCGCGTAGGAAGCTAGGAGGAGTGGGTGAGAGGCTCCATATAATGTAGCACATTTTCCGACTCCAGCACTGTGCTCCACTGAGTCAAGACGACACCTTCAGAATAGCCAGAACTGAAGAAAAGTAGGATTTCAAGAAAGGGGATTGGACCAAGTATTGAGGATCTTCTTTAATTACCCAGCAAGAAAACTCGACTTTATAATGCTGGAAACCACAGAATCCTCGGAACCTATAAACAGGATAGTAGTTGGATTATCATTAAAGTAATATTCGACTACTTGTAAGACAGCCCATAAACCTGTGGCCCGACATTATTCTGAAGTCTTCCTGTGCCATACGTCTGTAGAAAAATATAACCCACTATGGGGTGAGTTGTAAAATACATTTTATCACTTTATATTTTACATTTGACATGTTTAACTCACTGGTGGTTGTACAAGTTCATACGAGGCTGGCAACCTTAGCATATGAAAATGATAGCGCTGGTGACTGATTCATGCCGATTGTCTCAGCGTGAACCAAAAGCAGTGGTAGTCCCAGTGTTACGCACATATTTTTCTGAGCCAATATATATATTTACCTGTCTTGATTGTAGGCTTTAATTTTTGTAATCAAAGGTGCATAACTCTTGGTTAGCTGAGGTTACATTTTACAATTGTTGTTACCTTCTCTTGTGTCTTAACCTGACGGTCTATTATTAGATTTATGTCTGGTTGTTAATCCTTGTATGGCTCGTATAGATCAGCTTTTCTTGGAATGTTTGCAACCTGAGTTGATGTTTATTCCCTGACCATATAAGGCTCGATTTGGTCAGTGTCTTTGCTTGGTATGTGTCCAACATCGTCCCGTTTGAGTTTAACTCAGGGGTCAAGCGCTACTGCGCATGTGTCGAATTTAAGGTTGTTTGAAAAAGACTTCCGTTCCAGGAGTTGAACAGTGGTTCTGTTCAGATTGATACGCGTTTCAGCGTCCGTGTTCATTTTAACGGGGAAAATGGAAGTCCTCTCAAGTTGTTAGTGTATCTACAGATGATTTTCCCCTTGTGATTCTAAGCGCCTGGAGACGTTTGAGTTGTGGTGTTTATTTTTGAAGAAAGGTCATTGCTCTTCATACGATTATTATTTGTCGCCAGCTTTTATGATTGACATTTTGTTGTCTGCTTGCTAAGAGTCTACTGTCATGAGAAGTTACAGCTCACGAATCACCATGTCTTTTGTGCATCGGGTTGGTGCATACCCCATACTGGCCACCACATATGTTAAAGTAATAATATTGTCCACCACAAATGTAGCAGTGGTGATTATTGGCCACCAAAAACGTTGGAGTAATTATTTTCTTTCGAAAATTTCAGGGTACTCAACAAAATTTTAACAGGAAAAGTAACCGTAATTATGCTCAGAATCAGGGCAATCAATCACATAGTGGTTCGTCTTTGAAGAACTGGAGACGGGCTGACAGTCCTCGTTATTCTGTACCCAACAATTATAAAAATTTTCGCAGAGGTAATTATAATAGAGGCTATCAAAACTATTCTTCACGGAGACCTCAAAACCAAACTAATAGATGTTCTCATCAATGTGGAAATGATAATGATAACTATGGAAACTGGGATTCAAACCAGGATAACAGTTACAATAGAGAATACAATGATAATTTCAGAAGCAATAATAGTCGCGGTAGATCTCAACACAAAAAAAGAGATATCAGCAAGCAAACGCTGTACAGCAAGAATCTCAAGGAGCCTGTAAACAGGCTGATGATAATAAAAACTCTAGCGCTGTCACATGTTCTGCCTTTGACTTTGGGAGAGCAAATGAATGCCCCCAATGCAATACTTTGTTCGAACCGACTACTGTAACTACCTTGAGCTGTGGTCACCCTCTTCCCGCTCTCCCTACTGCAGTTGCGAATGACGGGAGAGGATCTCTTATCCTACATAAAGGTCAAGTAAATAATAATCCAGTCTCAGTCCTTTTTGATTCTGGATGCACTACTATTGGAGTTAAGCAATCTCTTGTAGATCCATCCTGTGCTACAGGAAAAGTGATCAAATGTGTCACATTTGGTGGCACTTTGGAAAAGTATCCTACTGCCATAATTCACACTGCTACTCCCTTTTTTACGGGAGATGTGCACGCGTGTCTTCTACCAAACCCTATTGCGGATCTTATTATCGGTCGTATTTACGGAGTTAGGGAATGTACTCCGCAGCAAATTGCTGCTTGGGAAGAACAAAATATTCAAGCTACCAATACTGTGGTCACAAGAGCACAGGCTCGTCAGATACCTCAAACTTCATTAACTGATAATAATGAAGTACATAGCCAAGATAGTCACTTGGTTATTTCACGTGACTCATTCATAAAATTGAAAGAAGAAGATCCTTCTTTAAAAAAGTTCTTCATTCTAGCAAAAAAAGGTGATCCAAATCAGAATACAAATCGAAAATCTTGGATTACTATGAAGAACGGCGTACTTGTGCGAATGGTACAAGACTCGACGGTGTCTACACATTCACAAATTCTTGTGCCTAAGAGTATGAGATTACAGATATTGCAACATGCTCATGACTCGCAATGTGCTGGACATATGGGTTTTTCCCGTACAAAGTCGAGAGTTCTTGCGGCTTTCTTTTGGCCATTTGTGAACAAGGACATACGTATTTACTGCCGATCTTGCAAAATATGTCAAGAGGTCAAATCTAGAGGACCACGACATGCAGCGCCTATCCAGGCTGCAGACATTCCTATTCGGCCGTTTCAGAAAATGGCAATAGATATTATTGGTCCTTTTACGATCAAGTCAGCCAGAGGACATCAGTTTATCCTTACATGTGTCGACATGTGCACACGTTGGCCAGAGGCTATACCTCTTAAGAGCATCTCCACTACTGATATTGCAGACGCTCTTTGGCTGATATTTTCTCGTTTGGGATTCTTCAGAGAAATATTGTCAGACCATGGTACTAAACTTATATCAGACACTATGTCGCAGGTAATGTCTACTCTGCATATTAAAAGATCTCTCTGCAGTATTTATCACCCCATGTCGAATGGGTTAGTAGAGCGTTTGAATAGAACACTCAAGACTTTACTTGGGAAGATAACTGAGGATCATCCTCAGGATTGGGACAGGGTTTTACCCGCGGCTCTCTTTGCTTATAGAGAGGTTCCCAATGAACACACAGGGTTTTCTCCTTTTGAACTTGTCTTCGGCGCGCGACCGCGCGGCCCTATGTCTTTGCTCCACGATCTTATCACTGCTGATAATATTAGCGATGACACACAATCTTCATACGAGTATGTCATTGCTCTGAGGCAAAAGATCATCGAGGCATGCAAACTAGCAACTTCTTCATCTGAATTTGCTAAAGAAAAGGCAAGGCAATTTGCAAATAAGAATAGATGTCTACGACAAATTTGTCCGGGTGACAAAGCACTCGTTCTACTCCCTTCTAGGGAGAACAGACTTCTTATTGCATGGAAAGGTCCGTATACGATAGTCTCAAAAATTTCCGATGTCGACTATGTTGTCGATATTGATGGGAAGCATAAAACGTTCCATATAAATATGCTCACGGAATTTCTTGAACGACCGGACTATTTGAAGCCTATTTTCCAGGCGACGGACGATTCTCCAGTACCTCATGGTCATTACTCATCCCTGTCGGTTATACAGGATGAGGAAACTACTTTCTCAGATGTCAATCTTCCTCTTCATGTGATCCCACTTCATTCTACGGAATCTTGGAAAAACGTTACAGTTCCTCCTAGTCTTTCCACCGAGGAACACCGACAAGTCTTTTCGATGTTACAAACGTTTCAGGATGTCCTTACCGACATTCCTGGACACACACATGTCATTGAACATGACATAATACTTACTGACCATAATCCTATCAGAGTCAGACCCTATCCTATACCTATCCATTTTCAATCACAAGTCGAAAAAGAATTGGATGAAATGATACAATTGAAAATAATTGAACCATCCACTTCAGCATACTCTTCGTCCATGGTAATTGTTCCAAAGAAAGACAATAACATACGCCTTTGCGTTGCTTATCGCAAATTGAACCAAGTTACGAAGTTCGATGCTGAACCTAAGCCTTCATTAGAAGAGCTACTAAACAAACTTTCTAATTCTAGATTCTTTACCAAACTCGACTTATCGAAAGGTTATTGGCAAGTTCCTTTAACTGAACGCGCCAAACCTCTTACTGCTTTTTCTACACCCAGGGGTTTATTTCAATGGAATTTCATGCCTTTCGGCCTTATGAACGCCCCTGCTACGTTCGTACGCATGATGCGTCGAATTCTCTCATATCGTACAGATGTCATAGCATACTTAGACGATATCTGTCTCTTCAGTGATTCCTGGGAAGATCACTATTTGGGTTTATACGAATTGCTGTCTACTCTTCGCGAGTATAATTTGACTGCAAAACCCTCTAAAGCCTTTATAGGATTTAGTGAAATTTCTTTCCTATGTCACCGGGTTGGTCATGGTCTTTTAAAGACAGAGGACCACAATATTTCCAAAATACTAAACATTTCTGTTCCCAAGACGAAAAAACAAGTACGTAGTCTGTTAGGTTTGATACAATTTTACGGACGATTCATTCCGAATCTGTCCTCCATTATGGCACCTCTTTCAACCTTGTTGAAGAAAGGATCGCCTAATCTGATCCGCTGGTCTCAAGAATGCCAATCCTCATTGGACCAGATTAAAACTTTATTTTCATCTCCACCTATCTTAAGGTTACCTACTATTGAGAAGGCTTTTGTTCTTCGAAGTGACGCCTCATCCACTGGGATTGGGGCAGCACTAATGCAGGAGTTATCAGATACTCTGCATCCGGTGATGTATATCTCTAGGAAACTAAATGCGGCAGAGAGGAATTACTCGGTTCTAGACCGGGAATTGCTGGCTATGGTTTGGTCAATTCTCAAGTTACAAAGATTCCTTCTGGGCGCGCATTTCATTGTGGAAACCGACCAGAAAGCTCTTACTGCTATTCAGAGTAAAAACTTGAAGAGCTCGAGATCCACTCGCTATGCCATTGCTCTTCAACCATTTCATTTCACGGTGCGAGCTATCCGAGGTTCGGATAATGTGATGGCAGACATTTTGTCCAGATGCCCACATGATTCCACTTGACTTTTCTGTCCTATATTTCCTAATAGACGTCAAGATTTGTAACAGGTCTCTACTATAATTATATATCAGCACATCTATTCTCACTTTATGAGAATTTATAACATAGTACTGTATGATTTCCTTTTTCTGTTACCGATTTTGGTATAACGGAAGAAGGCTAAGTTAGCAGTATAAGGGCCAAAAGTTCTCATGGCCACAGTTTATAGTCAAGAATGTATTTTGATTGCTGTATTAGAAAATCTAACATTTATCATATAGAATTGTGTTATTTATATTTTCGCAGCAAATCGAGATGTGCGAGATGTTGTAATGGTGTCAACCATGAAGTATAGCGAAGTACTAACTTACCTTGGAACGACTCAGTAGATGGGCCCTCTTAATTTATGTCCACGTCTTCTGGGATCATCTACTTAATCAATATTATGTATAATGCATTGTATCATAATATTATTACATGCTTACATAATGTGGTATTTAGTTATTATAATATGTATATCTCTATAATGCGGTATATTATGATATGACACCGCTGTTTTGATGACATTCCATTGTTTAATCCTATGATAATATATTTAATGTCAGATAAATTTGTATGTGTATAACTTTGATTGCATTATAATGTTGCCAGCATTGTGATGTATGTTGGTGGCACCTCCCTGGAATATGTGTATACTTAGGGAAATACTTTCTCTAAGGATCTGAGATATAGTCTCACCTGACGCTCCATGCGTCGAGCTTGCCTCACATTAGGCATTATATTTTTTGGTGATACGTTTATCCGCGCATCATTCGTGCGTTAGGAGCCTGTTTGATCTTGCACTCGGATTTAAAAAAAATGTTTCATTTTTTTTCACGGGGGGTGCGGTAATCTGTTACGCACATATTTTTCTGAGTCAATATATATATTTACCTGTCTTGATTGTACGCTTTAATTTTTGTAATCAAAGGTGCATAACTCTTGGTTAGCTGAGGTTACATTTTACAATTGTTGTTACCTTCTCTTGTGTCTTAACCTGACGGTCTATTATTAGATTTATGTCTGGTTGTTAATCCTTATATGGCTCGTATAGATCAGCTTTTCTTAGAATGTTTGCAACCTGAGTTGATGTTTATTCCCTGACCATATAAGGCTCGATTTGGTCAGTGTCTTTGCTTGGTATGTGTCCAACATCGTTCCGTTTGAGTTTAACTCAGGGGTCAAGCGCTACTGCGCATGTGTCGAATTTAAGGTTGTTTGAAAAAGACTTTCGTTACAGGAGTCGAACAGTGGTTCTGTTCAGAGTGAGACGCGTTTCAGCGTCCGTGTTCATTTTGACGGGGAAAATGGAAGTCCTCTTAAGTTGTTAGTGTATCTACAGATGATTTTCCCCTTGTGATTCTAAGCGCCTGGAGGCGTGTGAGTTGTGGTGTTTATTTTTGAAGAAAGGTCATTGCTCTTCATACGACTATTATTTGTCACCAGCTTTTATGATTGACATTTTGTAGTCTGCTTGCTAAGAGTCTACTGTCATGAGAAGTTACAGCTCACGAATCACCATGTCTTTTATGCATCGGGTTGGTGCATGCCCCAAGGGCTATCTGTTGGTTGAACTCTGTTGCTCCGGCGGTATCACGTCGGTCAAGGTTTGACACCTTTGCTATTAAAGGAACTTAGAGGACATTGCCTGATGTACTCCAGAAGATATGTCTGTCTTGCTGGGGGTCAGAAAGGGAGAGTTGGTTTAATCTCCTACATCTATATATCTCGGCTGTTGTAGAAAAGGATGATGGTTTCAGCACCTGAATATACCTACAGTCGTTTATGATGCATTGATGCCAATTATATTATTCACCATTGCTATGCTGTATGTCGTCAAGTATCGTACTGACTTTGTATATGATGATGAACGTCTACTGTTCTTCTTTTTTTTTTTCTTTTTTTCGTACGCCCGCTAATACTCGAGGCGAAATCTCAGGTTATTATTTATGTCTAACCTGACATTGATTTTACGTGAGTATCCCTTTATTTCTTGTACAGAGACAGGTGTCCCTCGCCATTCAGGCAAAAACTCGCCGATTTCGGAGGTACCCATTGCAGCTGGGTCGGCTCAGGAGCCGCCAGTCCCTGGTCGACGACACTTCTTCAAATGTTCTCGCCAGGTCTCGAGTTAATCCAGTCCAAATCGCGGTCGATGAAAAATCCTCAAATGCCGTCGCCCGGGTTTGATCCTGTATCACCCGGTCACCAGAGCAGTGTTGTAACCACTACGCTAGCGCGGCTCCCTGTCTACTGTTCTGTATCGTGAATAAATCCATGAAACGTCACCAACTGTTACCATTACTTGACTTCCTCGTTGTGAGGCAAAGTGACGTCCTTGTGACCTGTGTACTGTAGTCCTGTGGGGACCTTTATATTCTATCAACACATCAGACAACCTACCAGACACGATACACCCTTCCATACAGTCTTCAACATTCCCTGGTGTCTACAGTAGTAATATTACCACTACCCTTTGGTGATTACAAAATAATTACTCCAACATTTTTGGAGGCCAATAATCACCACTGCTACATTTGTTGTGGACAATATTATTACTTTAACACCCAGGCTCCAAGTGGAGCAGGGAATGGATGATGATGACATCATAGTGTACATATTTATTATATTAACATTTTAATATGACAATTTGTATATTTAAACAATGCTTTAATCAGGCAACCTGAATTAGATCACCTGAATTAACGATGCTTTTTCATCCTATCCACTGGGTTTATCATGGATGCTCAGGGAGGGTAAAATTACTTAGAAAACAGGGAAGGGTCAGTGGAACGGACAGAAGGGAAGACGCCTGACTAGTGTCAGGAAGCCAATACTTAGCAGATACATCTGCTTTTTCTAACGTTTCTGGTACAAGTTGGTGAAACCAGTTCGTGGTACAAGTTGAAGATACCTGTGTGTGACATCAGCGTGATACGAGTCTGTGGATCAAGAGATTGTGGTCTACGCTAGATGCCTTGCTTTTGACGGGTTGTGAAGATCTTTGCTTTGAAGTTTGGAGCGGTTACCTCTCCAACAACGTATGGGACATGTTCTCACAACATATGTCTACAACTGACGGAGCAGTCAGCAAACCAGTCCAAAATTTGGACAGATAAGTGATTTTAATCTGGCCAAAACAAATAATTCTCAATACCAATTGTTGCGTGATAAATTCTCGCAACATCGTTTTATTTCAATATCTATTTTATAACGCAAGGGCAACAACTGCTTGAAATTTATAGTTACTTTTCTCGGTAAGCATTTGTCTTCTCGCGTTGGTATCGAATGCAGTTAAGTTTGAGCTGTGGTCATTTTGCGCTGGACTGCGCATGACTTGTCTTGCTTTTTGGTCGATCGGTTTCCGCCCACCACTAGTGGAGTGAGCGATTTGGAATGGCGAAAGAGATGCCTCGTTGAAGAGGGGATCTCCGCTATTTTTTTGTTCTGTCAGGGATGTGTAGTCCTCTTAATGGATATTTCGTTTATTCGAGATAATACCTCTAGTGTTTCCCACATGCCGGGAGGCGTGATATTTCTGTGTATTTCATGAAAGCAAGGTAAATTGACTTTTTCATTAACTCTATCGATTTTTGGTCGTGAACGATTTCTGGTTCATAGCCTGTCTTCGAAAGTCGTCGTCACGAGATGTTTTCCTAGCTCACATGTCGCTGTATTGTGCTGCATCGGTTGATGCAGGTCCCAAGGACTATTACTTGCTACTTGATTACCTGAACTAGGTTTGAAAAACCTTTGTTATCTAGAGGATATTTTTTGAGGACATTATTTATACTTCGGCAGACGTGTCTGTCTTGCTGAAGTCAGATTAAGGAGAGTGAACTGATCTCATACATCTGGTTATCTCCTGGCTGTTATAGAAAAGGATGGAGTTTTCCACCTGACTACATTTACAGCACTATGAAATATAACATGCATCTGACTCATCATTGTAATGCTGTCTACCGTCTATTGCTGTATTGAATGTTGCTGTGATAATGACTGTTTGATGTGTCTACATATTCGCGTAACCATTTTGTCACTGTGGCGTCCACAATAAATAATGAAGAAAAACGTCAACGGCTGTTTCAAGAATCATTGACTTTATACGTCGTGAGTTTACTGACGTCCTATGTGGATTGCCCTGTTATTTTTGTATGAACATTGTTTGACTGAACACATCTGCACACTACACAAAACCAGACATGCGGATACCATCCATCATCATATGGCATCACGCATCATTTGGTGGCCATAAGCTGGTTTGATTCTGGTACCAGCAAACACGGGGTCCCTTACCCACTTCATTTTCTCACAAGTTTTCGATGAGGAAAAACTCTATAGTGTAAATTCCCTCACATCACTTATTTATTTACTCATGTTAAACCATAATTGATTATTAAATTTGTTAAGTGTTTACAAATTGATTGTTGATTTAACTATTACAGCGAGTAGCGCACACGTGTGAATTAAAAAAAATCTTAAATATAAATACAACAGAGTTATTTAAGTAATATTTTACTGAATAATTGAGGGGGACTCAGAAACGAGCTGTTGTATATCTCCATAGAAGGGGCAGGCAGATGCAAAGTTCACAATAGCTTTGACAAATTCAGCGTTGTGCTTGATTTCTGAAATATCGTATGAAGAGTCCCTAAAATAGAAGCACCATCCTTCTGTTTACAACTTTGCCAAGAGTAATCTTGAGCGAAGGTAGATACCCTCAGTGTATACCCTAATTTTTTTGCCATTGTTGGACCATCACTGCAGAACAGGGGAGACAATATCGTGACAATGATTAACAATTACAATAACTATATCGTGGAGCGTCATACTGTTCGTGTGATAAAAAGAGTTAAAATTTAGCTCCTAACGGTGCAGCAAGAAACCAACACAGCAGTAGGTTTCAGAGAGCCTACGTTAACTCCTTAAGTCGCATAGAGTCAATACTGCAAGCACAATTCTCTAAGAAAATTTCACCAAGCACATGGTGGTTTATGTAGCAATAGTCTTACATGACAGGTTACCAGCCTGTCAAAACCTCATATTGGCGCTGGAATTACCGCGGCTGCTGGCATCAGATTTGTGAAGCATATACCTTCAGCAAATTAACGCGCCGTACCAAACTAAAGTCGAAGTGTTCATATTTGTCGCTAGTATATTTACCGCAGACGGGGGTCTCTGAAAAGAGAAAGAAAGAAAGGGCTACTGCACTATCAGCCATGTCGTGTGCAAGGCCACTAATATGAGCTTGTTCATAAGATGGCTAACACTCTCATCGTGTAAACAGATTGCTACAGAAACCACTGTGTTGCAAGAACACGTGAATGTTTAGTGAAGGATTCATGCAAGAGGATCAGCTGCAATGTTGGGTCTGTGCTCCATAATGAACGCAAAATAAATGATGATGATGAAATAAATGATACATAAAACAAGCCAATAAAGCACCATATCCGATAATCCTCATTCTGATGTAACAATCATTCATAATGACAATACAAAAGCAACGAAGAAATGCAACATTTATTCCTGCAATATGTTTTATATATGTATATAAGCGTATAAGGTTACAGAAGGTAAGAGGGCTTTCTTAGAATTGGGAAATGTGTGAAAAATCAAAATAAATCAAATCCATCACAAAATAATTTTAAACTCAAATGTCAAGACATTACTTTTTGATGTCACTGAATAATTAAAACAAAAAAATACAACACCCAAGACTTGTTCATACATGGATGCCTTTGCAGAATAGAAGGATAAAAAAAATGACATGACAAGATCACTAGTGTGGAACTGATAGAATGAAAGAGACAAATACCACGACAAGGCATTAGCGTTCCATAGAAGACATAACCTGGCAGCATTACAAGGGAGTCCTTGTTTTGGAGCCTCCAAGGCAAAGAAATAAAGGAAGACCAAGAAAGACATGAACAAGAGAGCTGGATACAGGCTTATGAAAAATAAAGAAGACGTGTAGAATCTAAAGGATGCTACAGACTAGGAAGGCATAGCGCGAACAGACTGAAGGATGCTCTGCAGGTGGCTGAGTAATGTTGATAAAGATTTCAATTTGTATCCGTTTCTTTTCATTTGTTTTAGATAATGTATTGTTGCCATTGAATTTGAACCACTACTTTTAACGTATCTCTAATCCTTGTATATCATTGGTAGGCAATACATCAGCTGTTGGGATCTACTTTAAACGCACTGAGCTCTCATAAGATCCAACATGATGAAATCATATGTGTTTTTATGTTTCACAGGATGTGGAATTAGAAATAAGTCCAGCCTATATGTAACTTTTATCCCTGCTGCACGATCTGGTTCACGCAATCCCACCAGCAGAGTGGTGGAAATTCAAACTAAATAATGGTTTACCGAATGTTCACTTTACGGCAAAGAAAAGATCGCTTTCCTTCTTATTCGGTGCATAAATAGAGTGAGTTTTCTTAAGCTAGCTTGCGAGGTTTCACTGCGAATGTGGCAAAATATCTTTAAACCTGGGGACACCGTGCTATTAAGTGCCGGTGGGAAAGGGCTTGAGAGTTGATTGCCTCAAGAGCATCTGCTGGGAGACTTTTTCAGGTCATAAATCGGAGATTTCTCCTCAAAAGAGAAACTGGAAAAAAGACGAAGATGGATGTAAACCGCTACCCTCACGTTTCAGTCTTGACGTATGGATGCGAGTCATGGGCAATGACTAAAACCCACGAAAGCCAGCCCCAAAGCTCAGACATGAAGTATCTGAGAAAAGTGGTCGAAATAACAAGAAGGGAATGGGAAACCAAAAGTCAGGGATACAGACCTCCAGGACGACCCAGAGTTCGCTAAAATGACAACATCAGATAAGCCCTAAGGACGGAGGACTTAACTGGAATCAGGCCACAAGTAAGACAGCTGATAGGATAGCATGGCTCTCTCTCTCTCTCTCTCTCTCTCTCTCTCTCTCTCTCTCTCTCTCTCTCTCGCTAGTTACTTCTACAACCCAGGGTAGAAGAGGAACGACTAAGTAAGTAAGTAAGGGAGACGGCTTTCCGAAATTTAACTACGTTACATTTTTTTTTCCCCCGTTATCTAGACATCTGCAAAATGATGGCCCGGTCGACCCCTGTCTATACCATCTTCTTACTTGCCTGTTAATATTTCTTTAACAACTGTGGTTTTATCAGCCCCAACCCAACCATCTTATTAAACATGCAAGAAGTGACAGCATCAAAAGAAAAACTCCGAATCATGCTACCAATTTGGAGATGGTGAGGTTTAATCATCGTAACATTCCAGGTGTTAAATAATTGTGAAAATTCTCAACAGGTCACACATTGGAACGATCTTATCTTGTTTTACCCGTCTCGCATTATTACCTTCGAAACTGGAGGGACTTTTTTTCATCCTGGATGGCAGATCTAAGGACTTATATGGATGTTATATTCATGCTTTGCTTTATGCATGCTTCTAACTTAAGTGAATCTTATCCAAGGGTGCATTCACCTCCAGTGGGTGCGCGACCCGACTTCTGGGAGTAAACGACATTTTACACAGAGAACTAAAATATATTTGTTCAAAATAGAACATTGACTTCTTCTTTTTCAATTACCGTGCATAGTGGCGTAGGAGATCATGTCTCTCCACAACTTCCTGTCTCCACTACAATTTATTAATTCTACTGTTGATTTATTTTCATGCCACGATGTCAAACTGTCCAGTATTTGCTCTCTTTGTATTCCCCTATCTCTTTTTCCTTCAATCTTACCTGTTGCAACGATATATTCCAGCTTTCCTCTTCTCATGCCCACAAAAAGTGGATTGCTTCATTCTAACTTGTGAAATATGTTTCCTTTGCGCATTGGCCTCTTTCAGGACATCCACATTACTCTTTTTGGCTGTCCATGATATTGTCACCGTGAATCTTGCGCTAGCATTATTCATGCTATGGTTTGAGTGAGATAAACAGTTAAGACAGCTCACAGAAAAAAATAATGAAAGGAAAAAATAATTATAACTGACAACAGCTCAAGATACAGCTCACGTTTACTAATAGTGGGTGATCATCTAGGGATGTAAATAGAATGTTCGAGAGCAACACAGCTCGACCAATAAATTTAATGAAAAAGAATTGAGTCAGCGAATCAGAGTGTGGCGAGAAGAACGCACCACGCTGAGATGACCAGAGGTCATTAGTCTTGAGTTGGTCATCAGTGTGTGATGAGTGCTGAGAAGATTTGAGCTGCTGTGCAGACAAGTTGTACCATCTGTGGTTTTACAGACAGGGTATTTTGTTTATGAGTATACACATATGTCCAGCCACTTTCAGCCAGTGTTAAACTATCGGAAGATAGTTATTTTTGATTCTGTAGTTCACGGTGAGAGTTTATTTCTGAAGGAGATCAGCAATTATGCCGTCCTGTAAGTATTGGATTGTGAATACATTATGCACGAAATAAGTTCTTATTTACAGGAATGTTTAGTAGAAGCACAATGACCAGGTTCACTATGAGAACAGTACGACTATGTATAAAGAAGCGGAAGGCTATGAATATTTGAAGGAAACTGTATATTACTGAGGATGAATATTTGAAGGAAGCTGTATATTATTAAGAGACAGTGAGTGTCGACTGACATATGATAACTACAATTATGCTCTCTCATGTGTAAGTATTTGACTGTGGACATATATATATTGCATCGGATTGATTTTGTCTTCTAGTAAAGGTTATAGAGGTAGGTCTGACCAGGTTCACAAGGATAATCTATAAATAAATATAAAAGAAATGGTACGCTATTGAGGAGCATAGATACCACGAGTAAACGGTTGCAGATTTGGGAAGACAAAGAATGTCTACAGGAGATAATATGAGGAAGAGGAATATGTATGTTCACAAGACATAGAGCTCATAAACGAAGATCCTCTGATATTCAAAGATCCAATGTATGATTATTTGCGAGCTCTATTATTTGAATTACTTGCCTTGCTGGTTAAAGGTATCATGTAAATAAACGTTTTGATAGATCAGCTAGGAGTCGTCTTCATCTTTATAAGTTGCTGATCGTATGCCATGTACATTTAAACTACCACTATATGACGTCACTATTACATTAAAGAAGGAATTGAAACAACCTGGGTTATACAAGAAAAAGATAGTAGTATCATCCAGAAATTTACACTTCTGGCGGAGTTGGCCAGTAAATGATAATAACTGAAACTTAGAAGATAAACGCTTAATTAAAAAGATTGTCACACAGTGAAAACGGTGACAATATTTTTAACTTTCTTCTGTAAAACCACATCTCTGTTGCCTATAGTGTCTTCCCTATTTGTTTACTAATTGTCCATGACTCACTCCCATATGTCAGGATTGGTTCTATATAACAATGAAGAAACTTTTCATTTTATAGAATGCTACTTTTGTTTGAGCTATTCTGCTCTTCACTTCTGAGATGCATCTTCCATCCATTGTTATTAATGTGCTCAGGTATTTTAATTTATTGACTTGTTTTAAAACGGTTCCATTTACTTTGATTGTACATTCTGGGGAAGCCCTTTTCTTTGTGACGACCATTACTTCTGTCTTTTTGTTATTAAGGCTAAGGCCTTTATTTTCACTTTCTATGACTATTGTATCAACCATTTCCTGCAGCTCCTTTTTTACTTTTTGCTATTAAGACTATCACCAGCGTAGCTCAAGATGTTTATATTATGTTCGCCCAATGATATTTCTGTCATGTCCTCTAAAGATGTCATTATATTTTCACTGTACAGATTGAACAGATCCGGTGACAGCACACATCCCTGCCTGACACCCTTTATTACTTGCATGTGACGTATAATGGAAAGATAGCCTACAGTGACTGACAGTCTTTCGTGATCCCGTTAGAATCTACGATTCGTTAGCACAGCCAAGCATTTGACAGCCTGCATTACTCACCTTTAATTCACGCCTCTTTTTCCTTGAGACGTAAACAAACGGAAAGTTACCAACTTCCGCGACCTGCCGATAACGGGGAGCGAAATCTGGTTATTTTGCCAAAGTTTCTCACGCGAGCTGATCTGTCAATCATCAGATATTAGACAGATGCACGTGGATAAACACCGGACCTCTTTGAAGTGAGACGAGCGGGCAAAATCGTTTCCCGTGTACTCTCTGATGTTCGTACACACAGGGGGAGATAAACTCTTTGATCCCCAGAAGCGGGCTAAAATCTCGTAAGAAACTCGTTAGTAGTGTATTATAGATAACCTTACTTGCTACCACATATCTCTTATCTCAGTCAGAATTATTCTGGAATAGTGTGATGCTACGTTATGCGTCTAGGGTATGAGTATGGTGATGTGTAAGTCACAACAACAGACAGATAAACAATTTAATTTAATCCACTACTCTTAACAACACTGTGACACTCACATACATATAACACTCTATGAGAATAGCTTAAAGAAGTCACTCGTAACGGTTCAAATAACAATATGTATTCATTACTAGCATGAATGAATATGTGTCCTGATTCAACTACAAGGGAACCAGGAATCACAATCAATTTAAATTACAAGTTATGTACAGAATGTATTTAATATGAATATTGTAGTGACATATATTATTACAAATGTTCTATGTGTGTCAGTTTTGTAGTAGTAAAATGAGGTAATACTGGTTTTGTTTTGTTCAAGCTCTGTAGGTATTTGTCATCATGACTTCAATAGTTTGTCTTTAGGGACTAGTATTGGAGATGTTCACAGTTCCTGATTTTAAGATAAGTAAATTCCCCTCTGAATAGTATTTTTATAAAGTTATTTCAAGATGAGGGGGCATAATGTTGAGCTCAGCTGGCCAACTCTGCTTATCTTGAGTGATGGCGGCAGGAGAGGACTCCTCTGCTCGAATTCTCCTCTGGGCTCAGGAGACACCTCACTGATAGCTAAAAAGACCAAGGAGTATGCTGTCCGACACTGGATTCAGCAAATCTCTGACCAGATGCTGCTCAGTACCATCAAGACCACTGTCCCTGAAATCAAGAAGGATGTACCTTCTACTTCATAACTATTTTATATTCTCTTTTACACTGATCACAATACAGCACAAACATTGCGTTCAGAGCGTTAGGCCAACAGTCAGCTTCATCTGAAATACTTTATACCAGCATTACCCTTCTTAATGGTTACTACGCCTCTGCACTTCCAGCATTATTTCTTTCTAGTCAATCATCCAGGTGTCAGTGTACTGTTTGGCCATTCCATGCCGTTTTACTTCTCTCCGACACCCTCTGTTCAGGCTGGAGCATTTTAGGCTTTACCTCACGTTTGCCACTGAACTACACATATATATACAGGCATAAATCAACAATTCACATTCAATTTTCATTAAAAGATATTAAATGGTTCAAGCTTACCACAATTCATACGAATAACACAGATACGTTGATTAGCAATGAATTCTGGCACAAACTGGCACAAATTTCCTTCTGCTTATCTTCCAGGCTTTTAATTTAGCCAAATATATGCTGGCTTCAACGCACTGATGCTTTATCAAGTGTATTTAAACAAGTGGTTTCGAACTAACGCTCCCAAGTGTGTATATCAGCGAGTCTGACCAATGAGCCCCGTTTCGACAAGTGTTTGAAAAAAATGTTATCTTTTCCCGTCTCCCCTAACAACCAAGATAGTATTTATAGCCCGACCAATCGTGGTTAGGCTTTCATTTGTTGCGCTCCAATCAATTTGGAGTTTACATGGTAGGCTATTTCTGTAACGTAAATTTTTTTCAAACACGTTAAAAAAAAATCTTATGAGCAGAAATGATTTTATGCTGTCAGGCACCCCCAATATTTTATTTTGGGTATAATTTATTAATTCCTGGACTATTTGCGTAACGTTTTACATATTATTTGTCAGCAAGCCCTAAGGAACCCAAAAATACTAATTTAAAGGAGCTACGTGGCTGCGTTCAAAATATGCAATTTCTAGGATAGTCGTATAGTTGTTTTATTTTTTATGTGAGAACCGCCACCTGTCCTGCTGTACTGTCAGACTAATGTCAGGATTTCGGACATAAAACAGTAGAATGTCAGGTTTCCCCAATAAGCGTTTTTTATGATTTTAAAACCTAACTCTGGGAAAGGGTAGTGTATTTTATCACTGTCCGTCTGAAAAAGTTAGTGCTTGTAGACTTACACGCGTGATGGCAGCATTTGTATATCGCGCGTCGCGTGTTGCATGCGTTCCTGATTTTCAGCCCTCCCCTCTCTCTATCCTTTTGTCCATCTGTTCGTTCGTTTTGGTAACGTAATATAATTAATGTTAGGATTAATTTAGGTCATTACGCAGTACGTCTCAATGTTTTTCTTAGAAATGCAGCACACGTTTCATTGAAGAAGGCGGGTAATAATACAGTAAGCTTTTATATCAACGTGAAAGCGTTACAATTTGCAGACGAAGCAGAAAACAAGGGGGATTTCGAGTACATTCCTTGTGACAGCACTGTCATTTTACCATTGCTCTTCTCTTTATTAATTTTATTTGTTAGGCTTCATATTTACCTAATAATTTATATATGTGGATTAGAATATTTCATGACACCTCCCCTCTTAAAACAGACATTATATGTCAGTCCTTTATTCTATATACACATAGAGAAATTTATTATTATTTCTGGGGTTTACGGTGATTCTCATCACACGGATGGCGGCTTAAAAAATCCGCTCCCAGATTGGTTTTTCCAGATATATATTCAATGCTAAAATTATATGGAGCCAGAAGCAAAGACCATCGGAGTAACCTAGAGTTCTCATGCTTAGCCTGTGCTAAAAACGATAAAGGTTTGTGGTCAGTTTGCAACTTAAATGCCTTCCCATATAGATAAATATTGAATTTCTTTATTGCCCATATTACTGCAAGACATTCTTTTTCGCTAGTTGAGTAGTTGATTTCAGCTTTATTCAACTTTCTGCTAGCATATGCCACTGGGCTTAATTCCCCATCCAATGCATCTGATTTCTGTAGTAAAGTTGCACCTAACCCAATATTACTTGCATCCGTCCTTACTATGAATTCTTGACTTAAGTCAGGTAATTTCAAAATGGGTTTACTTGTGAGCTTTTCCTTCAATTCTTGGTAAGTCATTTCACATTGTGGTGTCCATGTAATGCGATCTGGAAGTCCTTTACGTGTCAATTCCGTTAACGGTGCACATATGGAATTAAAGTTTTTGATATACTTCTGGTAGAAACCACATAAGGAGACAAAGGATCTCACGTCCTTCTTGGTTTGTGGTCTCGGGGCTTTCTGTAGTTTTTCTAAATTCTTTGGGTCAGGGGTCATGTTTCCCTGATAAACTGTGTGTCCCAAAAATTCCAATTCTTTACATCCAACGCAACATTTGGTTGGACGGGCTGTTAAATTTGCCTCCCTAAGTCGATCAAACAGCATGTTCAGAGAGTCAATGTGTTCCTCAAATGTTTCTGTTGCTATAAGGATATCATCCATAAAATTTGTTATACAGGGATTATTCAGAGGATCCAATAATTTTCTCATCATTCTAGAGAAGACACTAGGCGCATTCTTCAATCCAAATGGCAATCTATTAAACTCATAGTGTCCTTCTGAGGTACTAAAAGCTAGGTATGGTCTAACCTCAGGCTTTACTGGAATCTGATAGTATCCTTTACTCAGATCCACTTTTGAGAAATATTTAGCTTTATTTAGCCTGGCAAACAGCTGATTTGTATCCGGCAATGGATCCACCTGTCCTTCTGTAATAGCATTCAGTCTCCTGTAATCTATACAGAGTCTATGTTCTCCAGAGGGCTTCCTTAAGAGTACCACCCCGGAACTATACGAAGACTCACTGTGCGAAATAATTCCTTCCTTCAACAGATAGTCTATCTCTTCCTTCAAAGCTTTTTCCTTAGCAAACGGAATCGAATATGGTTTCATACAGACAGGTGTGGAGTCTATGAGTTTCATATCATATTCCAATAGGTTTGTATGCCCTGGTCGGTCTGTTAACACCTCTGCATGATTCTTTAGAACCTGTTGCACTCTCTCTTTCTGAGTTTTCGTTAAATGTGTACTGATTTTCACCTGTGCTGCTGTCTCACAGGGGTGTAATGGATATTCAAATGATGAAAGTGGTTCCTTTTTCATCTCCATGGCGATGGACAAGGTCAACAAGTGTGTCTCTTCCTGATGTTCTCTTTCCAAATATTTCTTCAGGAGATTCACATGATAGATTTTTTCTTTCCCCTTCTTATCTATCTTATAATTTGTTCTAGACACCTTCTCTAGAACTGTATATGGACCCTGCCATCCAATTTGTAACTTATTCTGACTCCCGGGCAAAAGAAGCAGTACCTTCTCTCCCACAGCCAAATTTCTGTCTTTCGCCTTCCTGTTATAATAGGCAGCATGTTTCTTCCTGGCTTGTTTCAAATTTTCATTGGCAAGTTTCCAGCCAGTTTTCAACCGAGTGGTCAGCTCATTCACATATTGGTATGAAGATGTAATGTTTTCCTCTGCCTTTTCATCAGTCCACGTTCTTAACAAAGCTACATATGGACCTTTAATTGTGTGGACCTATTTGTCCATGCACCGGTATGGTCTCTTCCACTTGAAGCTTTATAGTGATGATTTTTCCTCCCAGAATTATCATTCACAAAACGACCGCTACCAATTTTTCTTTTGGGGCTTTCTCCCCTCTTAAAATTCTTGATGAGAGATTTCCTCTCTACATCCTCTTCCTCCAGTTTGTTTAAGTCCGATTGAGGGATTGTCGGCTTATCCTGGGGTAAGACATCTTTTGCACTCTCCGCATAGTGGCCATTGTAAAACAGTTAAGTGAAGCTTGTCCGTGAAAAGGGGCTTCCCATTCCATTTGGTCCACTTTATCAAATCTATTTTCTTTTATTATCAGGCCTAATTTTGCCCCGTGGCGTGTCCAGGTCCTGATCCATGTTCCCACTTGTGGGTGTTCCCTCATGTGCTATGCTACACCTTTCTACAAAATTCTCAATGTCCCATCTTGCTTTGGGCCAATAATAATTGTGAGCCACCTTTTGAATGATGGTACCTATTTTCTCATGGTCCCCATCTGGTTTCACATGTAGGCTCCTTATTAATTCTGTCCTGTATCTTTTTGGAAGAACCAGCTGTCCGTGACCATTGGATCTAGCTCCAGTCTTCCTATACATCAACTTGTTTTTCATGTAAAAATCTCCCTTGCCTGGAGTTGTATGACAAGTTGACAATTTTCTGAAACAAGGCTTGAGTGTTTTATCCCCAGCCTGTGCCTTCCTCATCTCTTCTGGAGTGGTATCTAACATAATATCCTCCTCCTGTCTTGAGGTCGACCTGACCTGAAGGGTTGCCATATACACAGGTTTCCTTCTGCAACGGTCAGTGTCATGATTGTCCATCTGACAATTTTTACACCACCTTTTTCCTTGGTTGAAAGATTTTCTTTCATCATATTTCCTTTCATCGAATTGTGGGACTTTATTTTTATTTTCATACCGTGGCCTATCAAATTGGTGCTTACCTTACCTTTATTTTGATCCCTAGGATCAAATTTATTAAAGTTCTGTGGTGCCCTAAAGTTATCCACCTGTTTCTTTTTATTACCTGTTACCTCTGCTTGAGCTGCTTGATACCTTTCAGCAACATTTAGCAACTCACCCAGCCTCTCTGCACCTTGTTCCATGAGAAACTTTCTCAGGTCTGGAGCCATGGACTCTCTTAGTTGCTCTATAAGGACCATTTCCTTAAGATCTTGGGTTTTCCCCAGAGAAGTCCATTTCTCCAAGTATGTCTCTATGCGTGCAGAGAACTGGTGATAGGTTTCACCTGACAGTAGTTTAGCATTCCTAAATTTTTTCCTGTAAAACTCTGCATTCTTTTCATACCTTAACAAAAGAGCCTGCTTTAGCATGTCATAATTTTCCTGATCACCTCTGCTCATTTTTGCAAAAACTTCATAAGCTGCCCCCCGAAGTCCCTGAGATAACTTTAAGCTCCACCTTTCTCTCTCTAACCCATACGTGGTAGCTAATAGCTCATACCTATTTATATAGCTCTCAATATCATCGTCTTTCTCAACAAAATGATCTAAATGAAAATTCATAGCTGAGATTGAGGCTCCTTGAGTAACCGTAGCATCAGAGGCAAAGGGACTGGCACCATTTTCAGGAGCATGGCCTTGAAACTCAAACTCCCTTAGTCGTAACTCATGTTCCCTTTGTAATCTTTTATCTTCTGCTTCCCTTTCTGCAGCTAATTTCCTCTCTTCCCTTTCTGCAGCTAATTTCTTCTCTTCCCTTTCTGCAGCTAATTTCTTCTCTTCCCTTTCTGCAGCCAATTTCTTCTCTTCCCTTTCTGCAGCCAATTTCTTCTCTTTCCTTTCTGCAGCCAATCGTTTGTCTTCTCTTTCTGCCTCCAATTTCTTAGCCTCAGCCTCAATCTGCAACCTCTTAGTCTCAGCCTCAGCTTCAAACTGTAACTTCTTAATTTCCCTTTCAGCCTCTAACCTTCTTTCGGCTTCAAACCTTCTTTCTTCGCGTTCAATAAATTTGTCACATTCCGTAGTAACATAGGCAACCATAACTTGCCCATCTAATCCTAACTCTTTTGCAGTCTGAACCGCAGCAGATCGAAATTTGGCCAGGTCCGCCATTGTCTATTATGTAAATTTATACAATGTCTAACCAACAATTCAATCTCTAATGGACAACACAGGCACCGTGAGCTCAACCTTATTTAATTCCACCCAAGGATACCTTTTAATTCTTATATTCCCTGAAGTGAATTACCCCCAATATTTTTAATAGTTAAAGATTCAAAATCCCAAGAGCGAGCCCCCAATATATGTGGTGAAGTGGGATGTTATAAATATTTATAGGGGACTTAGTGTACTGACTGAGATCAGCTGTGAAGGTATCTATATCTATTAAAAGTAGTGTATTATAGATAACCTTACTTGCTACCACATATCTCTTATCTCAGTCAGAATTATTCTGGAATAGTGTGATGCTACGTTATGCGTCTAGGGTATGAGTATGGTGAAGTGTAAGTCACAACAACAGACAGATAAACAATTTAATTTAATCCACTACTCTTAACAACACTGTGACACTCACATACATATAACACTCTATGAGAATAGCTTAAAGAAGTCACTCGTAACGGTTCAAATAACAATATGTATTCATTACTAGCATGAATGAATATGTGTCCTGATTCAACTACAAGGGAACCAGGAATCACAATCAATTTAAATTACAAGTTATGTACAGAATGTATTTAATATGAATATTGTAGTGACATATATTATTACAAATGTTCTATGTGTGTCAGTTTTGTAGTAGTAAAATGAGGTAATACTGGTTTTGTTTTGTTCAAGCTCTGTAGGTATTTGTCATCATGACTTCAATAGTTTGTCTTTAGGGACTAGTATTGGAGATGTTCACAGTTCCTGATTTTAAGATAAGTAAATTCCCCTCTGAATAGTATTTTTATAAAGTTATTTCAAGATGAGGGGGCATAATGTTGAGCTCAGCTGGCCAACTCTGCTTATCTTGAGTGATGGCGGCAGGAGAGGACTCCTCTGCTCGAATTCTCCTCTGGGCTCAGGAGACACCTCACTGATAGCTAAAAAGACCAAGGAGTATGCTGTCCGACACTGGATTCAGCAAATCTCTGACCAGATGCTGCTCAGTACCATCAAGACCACTGTCCCTGAAATCAAGAAGGATGTACCTTCTACTTCATAACTAATTTATATTCTCTTTTACACTGATCACAATACAGCACAAACATTGCGTTCAGAGCGTTAGGCCAACAGTCAGCTTCATCTGAAATACTTTATACCAGCATTACCCTTCTTAATGGTTACTACGCCTCTGCACTTCCAGCATTATTTCTTTCTAGTCAATCATCCAGGTGTCAGTGTACTGTTTGGCCATTCCATTCCGTTTTACTTCTCTCCGACACCCTCTGTTCAGGCTGGAGCATTTTAGGCTTTACCTCACGTTTGCCACTGAACTACACATATATATACAGGCATAAATCAACAATTCACATTCAATTTTCATTAAAAGATATTAAATGGTTCAAGCTTACCACAATTCATACGAATAACACAGATACGTTGATTAGCAATGAATTCTGGCACAAACTGGCACAAATTTCCTTCTGCTTATCTTCCAGGCTTTTAATTTAGCCAAATATATGCTGGCTTCAACGCACTGATGCTTTATCAAGTGTATTTAAACAAGTGGTTTCGAACTAACGCTCCCAAGTGTGTATATCAGCGAGTCTGACCAATGAGCCCCGTTTCGACAAGTGTTTGAAAAAATGTTATCTTTTCCCGTCTCCCCTAACAACCAAGATAGTATTTATAGCCCGACCAATCGTGGTTAGGCTTTCATTTGTTGCGCTCCAATCAATTTGGAGTTTACATGGTAGGCTATTTCTGTAACGTAAATTTTTTTCAAACACGTTAAAAAAAAATCTTATGAGCAGAAATGATTTTATGCTGTCAGGCACCCCCAATATTTTATTTTGGGTATAATTTATTAATTCCTGGACTATTTGCGTAACGTTTTACATATTATTTGTCAGCAAGCCCTAAGGAACCCAAAAATACTAATTTAAAGGAGCTACGTGGCTGCGTTCAAAATATGCAATTTCTAGGATAGTCGTATAGTTGTTTTATTTTTTATGTGAGAACCGCCACCTGTCCTGCTGTACTGTCAGACTAATGTCAGGATTTCGGACATAAAACAGTAGAATGTCAGGTTTCCCCAATAAGCGTTTTTTATGATTTTAAAACCTAACTCTGGGAAAGGGTAGTGTATTTTATCACTGTCCGTCTGAAAAAGTTAGTGCTTGTAGACTTACACGCGTGATGGCAGCATTTGTATATCGCGCGTCGCGTGTTGCATGCGTTCCTGATTTTCAGCCCTCCCCTCTCTCTATCCTTTTGTCCATCTGTTCGTTCGTTTTGGTAACGTAATATAATTAATGTTAGGATTAATTTAGGTCATTACGCAGTACGTCTCAATGTTTTTCTTAGAAATGCAGCACACGTTTCATTGAAGAAGGCGGGTAATAATACAGTAAGCTTTTATATCAACGTGAAAGCGTTACAATTTGCAGACGAAGCAGAAAACAAGGGGGATTTCGAGTACATTCCTTGTGACAGCACTGTCATTTTACCATTGCTCTTCTCTTTATTAATTTTATTTGTTAGGCTTCATATTTACCTAATAATTTATATATGTGGATTAGAATATTTCATGACATATGCAAAAGAGTGTGAAAATTAACATCCTCTAGAGATCATAATAACATAAGGTATATAAACTGCGTCTTCTCAAATCGGTTATCAGTTGTCGCTCAGAATTTTTCGGAGTCTAAATACGTAGTCTTGAACCATTGTGGCAAATGTGTTAATAGTTTCGTGGGGATTGTTATTCTGATTTGTGGTAATATAAATTTGTGCTTAAGCGTGACTAAATGTGTTAAGTTTTACCATTATAATCCACGGTGATTTCCTAGCGTTATTACTAGGAATATAAATAACGCATAGTTATTTGTTTACCAGTTGTTCAGTAATGATAATTTTATCCCCCACTTTATCACATAAGAAGATACGGTTTAGCTGACTAATTAATACACTAGGCGTGACTGATAAGTGACAGAAAAGTATTCGAGTTTATTTCATTTGTGTAATTATGTAAGTGACTGTTATTTTAATATCCTGCGATTGAACAAACGGACGCCGACATCAAATAGCCATTAATGACAGGCGATATTTGTTAAGTGCACGAAGGGTTACTTAAATCATAATTGACATTATGCTCTGATCGTTGACCGGAGCAGGAGGGGGAAAGGCTGCATGCCTCAACCAAACTTGCACCCGCTAAGCGATGAGCGATAGGACAGGAGAGACACCGTGTGCCTTTTTAACTTTAATCAGGACTGATGGAGAGGATGAGAGATCGTCTCGTCCCCTTCCGTGTATATATATATATATATATATATATATATATATATATATATATATATATATATATATATATATATATATATATATATATATATATATATATATATATATATATATATATATATATATATATATATATATATATATATATATATATGTAGCATTTTTTTCATAATGTTTCTCTATTTCTCGCAGACCTGATCAAACTGCGACCAGTGGCCTATTTGAGTCTCATTTGGTCCTTTTTCTTTATTTACTGAGTGATTAATGTGGTCTTATTCTTGGCTTTACACGTCCCCAAGTTCATTTGTGAACAGGATTGGCCAGATGGACACATAAACATGTTAATAGTAAATTTTAACTGGACTTACAAATACCCAGATATAAATTTTTGCAATTTATCAGCCCACTGGAGTGTGAAAGATATAACAGTTCTCCCGACTTTTGACAGTCGTATCAGCGGATTTCTTTTTTCTAGCAAGTTAAGCTGTTTCAAAATCGGCACTCACCACAGAGACAGCCGATAGGATTTACCACAATCATCAATTAACAATAATTAACAGTTTTTGTTAGCAACCAGATGTTTCGTTAGTACTGTGAACACCAGATCTCGGTTCTACATTAACTATTCGAGGTGACATTTGTTGACCCAGTAATACACCACCAAATTTGGACTTGAGAATAATAAAGAACATGTACTGACAACAAACAGCAGCTGTAAGAATTAGCAGCCAAATAGGAACGTTTCATGAATGTCGTGAATTTAGATAGGTTTTTAAAGTTATTTATGGTCCCGCCTGAGTATAGTGGATGGTGATAAATACGTGAGAAGTAAAGGTGTTAGAAAATAGATAGTGAATAGTTTAAGGAGAAGATCTGTCCCTGGAATGAGTAGTTTCTCTAGTCCAGCCTATCTATACGACTATCTTTTAGTATAAGACAATCTTGCACCTCCCTATATCTAGAAATATAAGTTTCACTAAACACACACACATCAATGTTGATGCTTTCTAACATTTTGAAAATTTCCTCATGTTTCACTTCGTCAAATGCCTTAGTGTAATCTATAAAGCACAAGTACAGATCTGTCTTCACCTCTATGACTCTTTCTATTAATGTTCTTATAATATATATAGCATTGTTTGTGCCTTTATCTTCAACAAATCAACACTGTTCATCACTGATTTCTGGTTTAATTTTATTTTTCACTCTTCTCATGATAATTCGTAATAATATTTTGGTCACATGACTCATAGGACTAATGGTGAGGTGTTCTTCACATTCCATGGCTCCACTTGGAACAACGCTCTTTGGCTTACTCCAGACCTAAGTGTCTTTTATGTCTGGACATGCGCCCTAATATAACCGACTAGGTTGAACGGTACGCGCCTCGCCAAAACTTTATAAAAAAATAAAAAGCTCTTCGGCAAAGCTATGAATACGGATTTGAGCAGATCGGCAGGTATTTGACCACTGTTGTAGGTGTCATTTAAGAATTTTGTTATCACGTCTACTCCAAATTCCCCCAAAGCTTCCATTTCCTCTACTGTTACATTATCTGGTCCAGGCGCTTTGTCTTTCTTCATGTGGTGCATGGCATTCTCTACTTCTGCCACAAGTATTGGAGGTCCTTCACAACTGTCCTGGTTGTTTAAATTTGGTCTTTCATAATCATACAGCTCCTTGATGTATTCTGTCCTCCTTTCTATCATGTTATCATGACCCATTGTCACAGTGACTATTAACTATTAATTTATTTTACAATTTCGTTCCATATGTTATTAACTCTTTTAATGTTCCGTTTTCCCAGACATTTGTATTTCTTTTCTTTCATTTTTTCACCTTTTCAAACCCCACACGCGGTTCGTTTACGTTCTGGCTGGCTTTCAGAATAAAAAATTCTTCAACAGTCAGCGTAGCGGTAACGTAATGTTATCTAAACGCACCTGTGGTCCGTCCGAACAGGGGGAATTTCTCTGGTCGCTCTAAGCTTTTGATCACGAGCGGCTGGTACCCTTTGAGGCCTGGGTAACGAGTTTGATCTGTTTCAGGGGGAGATAAAACCCGCTGTTAGCCTTTGGGGGTTTTTGCCCCTTAGAACACAGCAGTAATGGTCATAATATTACGCATCACGCCGATACATCTGTAAAAACAAGCCATGCCAGGTGTTTATTTGTAAACTATAAGAGTAGAAGGGGTTAATAGACTAACACACTCGTGAATATATTCCTGGCCCGAGATGGACCATCATGAGATAAGGCAAACTTTAACACAGAACTAAAAGGTTAAGGCCTATCTCTAGTCATTTTTCGGGGTGAGTTGACATATCTTATAATTATAATATGATATATTCATGTTAGTTTTATATATCTATAGGAAAGTGACTTGAATTCATTTCTGAGGACTTCTCCTAGTAATTTAGTTCAGTGATAATGTAGCGCTGTCTACGGCCTTAGTTAAGCGGTGCTTAAACTGTTATAGTTCATAATGGATTAAATGATAGACTTACAATAACAGATACTAGGCGTAGAATCAGTTCATACAATGCTTACCATTGGGTTAAGAGTCAGCAAAATTAACTGTCATTTCTGAAAGATAAGGTCAGAGGTGTGGATCATTCACTTAACACTGAATTATGGGAGAAAGTCACTTATTCCTTTTCTATAGATATTTCTAGTGGCAAGGGAGAATCATTTTATGCTTACTTGTGTGGCTAGGCACTAGTCTATAACTTTCACAGAAAGCAGTGACCAGGCATAGATATAATTATATCTTATGATTCAGCCACAACTGTATTATTATAGCAAGAACATTGCATTTTCTATGTACTCATTTTGTGGAATGTTAATATATTTCCCCAAGGGGACATATGATTTATTTGTGTAATGTCACATGCTGTAATCTGTTTATGTAAATTCATTTAATGTTGTAAGATGAATAAGCATATTCATTTAACTGTAACTACAAGGTTAGGTTTCCTGTATGTTGAGATTGGAAGAAGAGGAGTAGGTTGTTGCTGTCAGAACGATTACTGACAGGTACATGGGTGTACAAAAGATATTAAGCCTATGCGGGCACATGCTATAATTGATAGAATGGAAGGAGCGGAGCATGACTAGGTTATAAAACATTAGATTGATTGTGTTGTTGCTTGATGTAAAGGGTGTCTTTTTTTGGGTCTCAGTTTCAGGGAGACCGAATCGCTAGAGCAGACTCCAGTCAGGCGAAGAACGTCATGTTCTCTTCGATCTAGAGGGTTTCGGAATACCGCTATCTTCACGAGTCGTCAACCCCCGTTCCTGAATCAAAACCCCTTTTGTCAACGCCAAGTAAAGCTCTCGCAGTGCAACGAGCCAACGCTAAATCTGGAACCACCAAATGCAGTAGTAGTTCTCTACTCGCCCATTGGATTACCAGTCAGAGCATTTCGGCTTCCAGAATATCAAAAACCGCCCAGCATGTCTATAGCAGAATCTGATATCACCCGATTTTGTGTGCCTAAACGGGGCACTCAGCAAACCACAGCCAAACCAGTTTAAACAGGATTTACAGCCAAGCAAGCAATAGCGCCGGATAAGAGCGTCTGGGACTCCTTGTCCTCAAGTAACTTCGTCTGGTGTATTTCTGGGTTTATGTAGAACTTCGCACGTAGGAGCGGCAAGCAAGAGAAATAGACAGCGTCTTCCAGTTCCCTCACGCATTTACGGTCACCAAAGCATAGCACCAACAAGGAAAGTTTGGTATTTTACTTCATTCATCTTGAAGGATATTTATCTGTAAGACACTTTCTGGGGCTAGCTTCTGGTCCCACGAAAGCGGACAGGCTGACACGCAGTTTATTCATTTGGTAAAACGGAGGTAAAGAGAGTCTTCCAGCCCACCTCGCGCAAGTAGGGAGGAGTCACCAATGATAGCGCCTATACAGTGATTTTATTCAGGTTAATTCCATCACCCATGGAGGATATGTACGAAAAAACCACTTACTAGAGCTATTTCATCTGGTCCCGAAAGCGGACGGACTGACACTCGATTTATTTATGTCTCCGTGTTCTACAGGTTTTATGAGTGTTGGTGGTGTGTGTGTTTGTGGGTGTGTATTTGAATTATTGATGATTATTGATGACTATTGATGATTATTTTGATTATTGATGTAATTTTATGTTGTTGGTGATGAGATGCATGATTTTCATGCTTTTCTTCTTTAATAAAGTTTACACTTTTATTAATGCGCTGTTCACGACCCTTCCATCCATAATTAAACTTGTTTTAGCTCTTTACTATACTCTCTATGTTGATAAGAGAAAAGAGTGAGAGCAGGAGGTGCTTAGACAGTAAAAGTGAGTTGAGGCTTGGAGAGAGAGATCATTTTGATAAATCTTCTTCCAGGTTGTCTCAAGTCCATCTCCTATTTACACCTTTCTGTGTGTGTAATCTATAACTCTGTCAGTCCACTATCCCTTGTCGATTTCACTACTATTGTCCAACTCGACAAATACTCTACACTTTACTCAACCACGACACCCATTAACAATGTTCCTTCTTTTGATTTCAAATAGCCAGTGACTGTTTGTGTCCTTCTGCCTGTTAACTCATTTATTTTGTGTCTTTTCGGTTCTGCACTTCAAGCTCTCTGCACTTCTGGTTTAGCCATGTTTCTTTTGCTGTTTTACATTTGTTTACTATTTCCTTACTTAGTATGTCCTATTCTTCGTTGTCTTGCTTCTTCTTCCTTCTTGCATCCATCAGCTGTAAAATGTCATCTGTCATCTATTTCTTCTTTGCAGTCCTCTTTACTTCTAGTACGATTTCTTTTGATGTTTGATGTATTAATTCCTTTAGCATTTCCCAATGTTTATCTATACTCTGTAGTTTTTTATTCTATTGTACCTATTCTGTACTGTAATGTATCTTTCACTCATTTCCTTATCTGATTTAACTAAGGCTAAGTTTAATTTGATGTTGTTTGAAGTTCGCTTTACTTTCTTCAATTTTATTCTAAGTTATTAGTTATTACTGGTACATGCTCGCTGTTGCAATCTGCTCCTGGCCTAGTTTTCACAGATTTCAAACTGTTTCCCTGGACTATTAAATGACAACGTCATTAATACCGAACTTAAGTCAGGTTTAAAAAAAAAAAAAAGGAACTTTTTCTCAAGCATAATTGAAAAGAAGCAGCCGCAAAATGCTTATTAATCTTCTTCTTCTTCTTTGATCCTTAGCCGCCGACTTTCAAAGCAGTGAGTGGTCATCACGCCTGGTGGCGTCTTGTAAGGCAGCAACAAACTGCTTCCACTTTGTTCGGTCGGCAACCATCCTTCGTACAGTGCCCCAGCTCTGGTTCATTCTTTGCATCTCGGCCTCTACAGTTATCTGCCAAGTTATTTTTGTTCGGCCTCTCTTTCGCTTTTCTTCGGGGTTCCATAGCATAGCTGTTCTTGTGATGAAGTCGGGGTCTCTTCTGAGGACTTGGTCAACCCAAATGTAGCGTCTGCCACCTATATTAATCTATCAAATGTAAAATGCTAAATTTTCTGAAATTCATTTCTTAGTTATGAGTATATTGTACTTAAAATATTAGCCTTCTTCGCACAGTTAGAAATACTGGTGCAGATTATATTAAACACCACTGTTTTCAATGTACCTACAGCTGGATGAAGAAAAAAAAACGGTGGAAATTATCATGAAAGCACTTCTAATTCATGTGCCTTTAACGCCCATTTTCACTTTTTTTCCTAGGTTTACTTCCTGTGCTATTTATATAAATGAAATGAAATTCTTTTAAATTTCATTTTAAAAGACGTACTTGTATCTCTGTTTCACACGTCTGACGTAGTTTGAGACCCAGAAGAAAAAGAGGTGCGAGGTTCTTCAGATGCTAGGGGTGTGAGGTTTTTCAGATGCTAGGGGTGCGAGGTTCTTCAGATGCTACGGGTGTGAGGTTCTTCAGATGCTAGGGGTGTAAGGTTCTTCAGATGCTAGTGGTGCGAGATTCTTCAGATGCTAGGGGTGCGAGACCTCTACAAGTTTAAGAAGACCCACGAAACAGCCATCTACACACCCACCCATCCGTAGCCACCTTTCATTGTAAGTCTAGTTGTCATTTCTATTTTTTTGTTGCTGTCATTCAGCGCGCTGAGTACAAAACATATCTGGAAACCCCATGATTAAAAGGAGACCACAACCCGCAAAGATAAAAGATGCAAGACATGATAAAAACAGAAATAATAAGTAAAGGATTAAAAGAAATAAGCTTTCATCTTCTTCTTTCATCTTTCAAATCCCAAAGGAACATAGACCTTCAACAACCTTATGCTAAGTATAGACCTTCAACAACCATATGCTAAGTATAGACCTTCAACAACCTTATGCTAAGTATAGACTTCAACAACCTTATGCTAAGTATAGACCTTAAACAACCTTATGCTAAGTTTTCCTGTCCGTGCCATCAGCTCAAGGTCTTTTCATGTCTCCTTCATCCCCTTCATGTCTGTCTTCAGTTCTCTTCTCCGTGTGTTCTTTGGTCTTCCTCTAACATTTTTACCCTGAGGATTCCAGAACAGGGATTGTCTGGTAATGCTATCAGCAGGTTTTCATAAAGTGTGTCCTATCCTTCTCCAGTTTATTCTTATTATTTTTTGTTCCCCTGGCACTTGCCTGGTTCTTGTCATCATTTTCACATTAGTGATCTTGTCATCAGTTCCACGTTAGTGATCTTGTCATCAGTTCCACGTTAGTGATCTTGTCATCAGATCCACATGAGTGATCTTGTCATCAGTTTCACATTAGTGATCTTGTCATCAGTTCCACATTAGTGATCTTGTCATCAGTTCCACATTAGTGATCTTGTCATCAGTTCCACATTAGTGATCTTGTCATCAGTTCCACGTTAGTGATCTTGTCATCAGTTCCACATTAGTGATCGTGTCATCAGTTCCACATTAGTGATCTTGTCATCAGTTCCACATTAGTGATCTTGTCATCAGTTCCACATTAGTGATCTTGTCATCAGTTCCACATTAGTGATCTTGTCATCAGTTCCACGTTAGTGATCTTGTCATCAGTTCCACATTAGTGATCTTGTCATCAGTTCCACGTTAGTGATCTTGTCATCAGTTCCACATTAGTGATCTTGTCATCAGTTCCACATTAGTGATCTTGTCATCAGTTCCACATTAGTGATCTTGTCATCAGTTCCACGTTAGTGATCTTGTCATCAGTTCCACATTAGTGATCTTGTCATCAGTTCCACATTAGTGATCTTGTCATCAGTTCCACATTAGTGATCTTGTCATCAGTTCCACGTTAGTGATCTTGTCATCAGTTCCACATTAGTGATCTTGTCATACCATTTCAATCCTCCTATTCAACGCAAGTATCCATTCATGAAAGTCTGTAGCTTTTTGGTGATTATTATATTGTTCTACATATTTTATAGCCAAAACAAAAGGACTGACATAACATTTGAATTGAGCATTCTGATTTTTATGTTGGACCTGATTTCTTGTTATCTCCATATAGTTCCCAACGCAACAAAAGCTCCTCTAGTCTTTTGTATTCTTGTTTTGATATCATTTTGTGTCCCTCCAACATCGTCTATATTGCCGCCAAGGTATAATGTATATTTCTACATCTTGTATTGGTGTTTCTGCCAGTACACTTTTTGTGATTTCCTACATTTATTCTCATTATCTTAGTTTTCTCCCTGTCTATTTTGAGACCCGCTTGCTGTTATCGCTCATTAAATATTTAAACCAAAAGCTTGTATGGTTGTTACCAAATGCGCTAATAATAATAATAATATAATAATAGCCCCTTCAGTCATAACTGACTATGGGAATGCGCCCCTGAGGTGACAATCCTCAATTGCTTATTTTCTTGGTGTTCCTTTCAACATTTTCTCCTCTCGTCTGCTTGCCGTGAGAGCTTCCAAATGCGCTAATAAGCAGAGTATCAATAAGTTGTCCTTACATTTTATTGCAAAGAATAAAAGTTGAAGTCATCATTAATCTTTGATCAAGACAAAACTATGGTAATTATAAACACCTCTCATGTAAAGCTCACAAGAACGTTGGCCAGTGCTAGAGCTAAGTTTGAAAACAAAAGATTGCTGAGCTAGTTGTTTAAAAAAAAAACAACTGATTTAATCGGCACATAACTGTTCACTATCTAACGCTCATCCATTTAAATACGAAACATAATATATACTAAAGCACATTAAAAACTCACCACTATTATACAAAGGGATTGACATAAGTCTTGGGCTTGACCATGAAGGAGTCACAGGAGGAAGATGAAACTTGGCACATTTAAAGTTCATCATATTTGCACTGAAATGTGTGAAGTACGCGTTTGTTTCTTCAATGGGTTTTCCCGCTACGGTGCATGGCGCAATGTACCCTATTGACCGGATCTGCTGCTCCAAAGATTTGACAAAACAATGGAAAAGAAGGAGGCCAGAGCTGTGATAAAATTTCTGATGTTTCAGGGAAAAACACCTAAGGAAATACACAGGGAGATGGAACCAGTGTTTCGTGATTCTTGTCCTTCATATACTTCGGTAAAAAACTGGTGTCAACAGTTTAAGTGCGGCCGCTCAAATGTTGCTCATCTGCCAAGATCTGGTAGACCAGCATCAGAGTGCAACGATGAAAATGCAACAAGAGTGAAGAAAACCATTGACCAGGATCGAAAAATGACAATTGTGGAGATAGCTAGTAGAGTAAAACTAAATGAAAGAACAGTTTATAGAATTTTACACAACAGACTGAACATGAGAAAAGTGTGTGCACGCTGGGTTCCGCGACTGTTGACACGTAAACAGAAGCAAACGAGGGTAAATTGCTGTCAACAGTTGCTCAAAAAGTGTCAGTGAAAAATTTTTTTGGAGACCATGGAGACAGTAGATGAGACTTGGGTACACCATTATGACCCCGAATCCAAAATTGCCAGCATGCAATGGAAAACCCCGGGCTCCCCAACACCTGTCAAGCCGAGGGCGCAGAAATCTGCAGGAAAAGTGATGCTGACTATTTTTGGGACGGCAAAGGTGTCCTTTTGAAAGATTATCTGCCTCGTGGCAACACAGTTCAGAAATGAGGTATCTGAGGAAGGTGGTTGAAGTAACAAGAAGAGACATGGTACGCAACCAGACGATACGTCAAGGCCTAAAATGCCACCCCATACAGACCCAAGTAGAACAGTCCCAACTAAGATGGTCTGGCCATGTCTGCAGAATGGGAGAAGATCGGCTACCACGACAAGCATGGGAAACAAAGAGCCAGGGATCCAGACCTCCAGGACGACCCAGAGTCCGCTGGGAGGACAACATTAGACAATCTTTGAAGGACCGAGGACTAGAATGGAACCAGGCCAGGAAGAAGACAGCTGATAGAATGGTCTGGCGCTCTCTCTTCCAAACCTCTACACCTCACGGTAGAAGGGGAACGACTAAGTAAGTAAGTAAGGCAACACAGTTAATGGGCAGTACTATGCAGATCTTCTCACAAAACTAAGAAAGGTTGTGACCAGGAAACGAGGGATAACGCGCACTAAAAATCTTCCTCTGCTTTAAGACAACGCGCCCTCTCACAAAGCACGGCTTGTGCAGCTAGCAGCCAACGATTTGAATATTGAAATTCTTCCACACCCACCATATTCTCCAGATTTGACTCCATCTGACTTTTTTCTATTCCCAAATCTTAAAAAAAACAGCTAAAAGGAAATCATTTTGACACCGATGAAGAGGTTATACTGGCATGTGATGACTGGTTTAGTTTGAAAAATAGGGTGTTATACTCCCAAGGTCTTTTCAAGGTCAAGCAGAGATGGCAGAAGTGTATCAATTCAGACGGTGGTTATATTGAAAAAGAATAAACACTATACAAAATTTCAACCCTCTGTGACATGTCCTTCATGGTCAGGCCCAAGACTTATGTCAATCCCCTTGTATATACTGATGCCGAGAAGCTGGGAAAAAAAAGTGTGGGAATGGATTTTCACCGTGTTTGTCATGAGGTAGAGAGCGAAAGGCTGCTGGAATAGAAAGTGCATGATTCAACCCACGGGTTTGTGTACAGACTACAAGAAAACAATGAAAGTTACACGTGTAACACGATTCCCAACAGCTATGACCCTGAAAGTGTGTACGCGTTGTGGCAGTATACTCGGTATAAAAAGGCCGTTGAGACAAAATACCCAGTACATGTGCTTGAAATGCCACGACTATCTGAAAACGACCGCCAACGAGCCATTCGTATGTTGGAGACCGGAATGAGCTCGCGGGCCATTGCCAGAAGGATGAATTGCCACCACAGCACTATTGTACGTCTCAATGAACGTTACGGAACCACTGGCAGTGCCCGGGATAGACTTCGGAGTGGCCAACCACGAGTTACTACCCCTGCGCAAGATCGTCATATTGTGCTAAGTCACCCAAGGAATCGTTCTCTCCCGGCAAGTCAAACAGCAAGAGCAATAGTGGGTAGACGTGGGCAAGTCTCTCGAATGACAGTCATACGACGACTCAGAGATACAGGCCTTACTGCAAGACGACCTTATGCTGGGCCAAACTTGGCTCACAGACATCGTCAGCAGCGCATGCAATGGGCAGAGCAACATGTCAGATGGACTAGACTGCAGTGGAATGCTGTCCTATTCACAGACGAGAGCAGATTCAACATATTCTTTGCTGATGGACGTATGCGGATTTGGCGACGGTGTGGAGAGCGCTTTGCAGATTGCTGTGTTCGTCAGCACAACCGATTTGGAGGTGGCAGTATTCACATTTGGGGAGGATTCAGTTTTCACCATCGCTTGCCTCTTCACGTCTTCCGTGGAAATGTTAATGCTGTGACATATCGAGATGAGGTTCTGGATGCATTGGTTGCTCCTGCGTTCACAAATTATCCAGACTTGCAGCTTCTCCAGCAGGATAACGCACGTGCGCACACCGCATGCATTACGCAGCAATATCTACAGCAGCAGAACATTGTGACGATTGATTGGCCTGCCCTATCACCAGACATGTCCCCTATAGAACATCTGTGGAACGAGCTTAGACGCAGAGTCTACAGGCAAGGTTCTCCAGCTAATCTGCAACAGCTCGAAGCTGCTCTTACACGTGAATGGGACTTGATTCCCCGGAATTTCCTTCAGAGACCTGTGCGTTCTATGCGGAGCCGCTGCCTAGCTTGTTTGCAAGCACACGGTGGACATACCAGATACTGAGGATAGTGTTAATGAATTTTTTTATTGGTTGCATTTTTGGTTTTCTCCCTTGCCTGCACAGAATGCAATGAATTTCATAACAATCAAATGTACAAATTAATGACCAGCATGGATTCATAGGAAAATGAATAAAGATTCCAAATATGTAAACTTGTAAACACTTATATTTACATTTCACACTTTGTTCCTGGATTATACAGGTGGTGCGTTTTTAATGTGCTTCAGTATATATTCACTGTTAATAATTATAATTCCCTCTACTTTACAACCGTGACTGAAATGGAGTTATTTCCTCTTTGTTTTAATAGTTTTAATCATTACAGTATATCAAATCGGCCTTGATCTAAGGAAGTGAGCTGCACCCAAAGTTCCAGCACTCTACAATGAGTGAAGCGTCGAGATTTTGAGCGTCAAAAATTTGACATGCACCTACAATACAAAGTTCAATAATCTTAATAAGTAAAAATAGTTAAAAATGACTTTAAAAAGGATGCAACACAGGAAGGTTTGGCATCAACAAACAGGGGGGCTATCGGTGGCGTAATGATACGTTTATGTGGGAAATTCTTGTTTGGAGACTGATTCTTACAAGCCTTTGCCATCTCTTCTTTGATAATCTTTTTTATTATGAAATGCTGTAAATGATGTTGAGTATATTGTTCACACGGTGAATAAACATCCTGCAATACAATAATGTAATCAAACGTTGATATGCTTAAAACAAAAATAAACTTCCGAGCCACTCAGTGTACATTAGGAAAACATTTGAAGCGGGCTGAAGTGCGGATGCCTTGTTGCAAATACGCCACGGATGCACATGCTCCACCGGCAAAGAGCAAGATTTACGATTAATAATTTAAACAGTATTATACATATAAGATCTCATTGTTACGCTGCCAGAGGGCGTCTCAGTAGCTGTAAATATCGATGCTGTTTAACTCGGTCGCATTAACAAACAAAAAATACATGTTGACTCATAGATATATGAAGGTAAAAATCATTCGCATTAAATGTTTTAAAATAGATCTGACAACGTGTACTTGTTCACGTGTTACATTTCTTAAAAGAATGGGTGGAGAAGACGGTGTAAAACGTCACATAATTGCACATATTCATTCATGTTTATGTGGAATGACTGTTTGCTTGGAAAGCCGGGAGAAAGGAATAGGGGCACGTGTGATGTCAACTATACATTTCTTTTTGTTTATCAAACCAGCGGGAATACTTTAACACAAAACAGATAAGCAACATGAAAGAAAGATGGCTACATCCAACCAAACGTATTTTAAAAAATTGACAAAGAAGACATGTACATAGGGCCAGATAAACCATTCTACATACATATCGCTATAAAAAATTAAAATCTATCTTTACTTAAGTCATTTACAAACTTTCGTATATGGAATGGCTGCACAGAACAAAGTATTGAACTCGCCAAATTCACCAATGCATATGTACACCGTACCAAAGTGAGAAAATTTTATGTCTGAGGTAAAAGAGTTTTTGGTTTGGTTTGAAGGACCATCTTCTTTGCACACGTCAGTGCTCTGATCTCCTTTCTTAGATCACACAAAGAGGATCTCAGCACAGTACACGAACTCTGTAGCACCGCATTTTAACGTGCACAACTTGCACACGGGACCTCCTATTTTTCCGCCCTTATCTGAGAATGCTAGGCATCTGATCTCACTACCCAGGAGATCAGGGGGGAGTATGACAATCATTAGGAACCACTGTTTCTGACAACAGTTTTCATCAATTATATTCCCCATACTGGAAGCGAACCCGATACCTTTGGAATTAGAGGAGAACGCCATACCTCTTAGCCACATTAATAGAATAATAATGTAAGAGCTAGAAAGGCCGAAGAACTAAAATTAAAACTTTGAGGAGGGGTCCGGGACTAAAAGAATTTCAAAGTAATGCAATATTCAGACAGACCAACGACAATATTTACAGAAAAAACAACAAGATACAAATGGTAGAAATGTTAATAAAACGTTTAACAATAAACTTAACATTGCATGCAACATTTAAACGGTTGTTTGAGCAGATTATGACGATTCAAATGGTAGGACGAAGTCGTCAATGACAAGCTGAAGGAAAGCCCCACGTGCCATGCAGATGAGACACAAAGATGTTATTATGTCTAAGATGCCGTCAGAGAAGTTTATCATATTTAGGGACAGGCGCACAAACTGCCGTGTTTATAGAGCTCCATTATGAAATAAAGACTGGGTCGGGTTCGGGTCATTTGTTTTGTGACTACCTTAGAACTGTTCTTTATGAGTGTCTGTGAGCTTCTCATTGCAGGTGTTTGTTGTTTGTCCGTATTGACGTCAATCGGCTCCTGATGTTTTCTAGGCAGAGTTGGACAGAAGGACCTCCTTCTTATCACACCTGAGCCACGTGACTCAGACTGAAGTCATTTTCAGAACGAGTCCTTTTCAGGGCTTCGGCATGTTAGCTGATAAAAGTAGTCCTTTTCATAGATTAGAATCTATCAACACTGCAGTATAGTTGACAAGAGTTTACTTACTTTTAATGGCAGTTGCGCTCTAGTATAACCGAGAATTTGGTTTAAATTGAAAGATGCGTGCCTGGCCACAAGGAGGCAAATACCTCAGAGAGAATAACCAGAGAATGGACAGAAGGAAGACACCGTACAGATCTATGACTCACAGACTTATAGTCCCCAAGGAAAGTCGTATTTTGTGAGTAATGGATGATTCATGGTCCGAAAAGTCGTATTTCTCTATATAAGACAATTAAAGTAAACAGAAAATAATGTCTGTGTTAATCATATAAAACAACAGAGGAGTACAGTATTGTACAAACATTGCAGAGATTAGAAATGACATGAATACGTCTTGTTGGAATGAAAATAGAATTAATGAAAGAGATCAGAATTAGACAGCTAAAATATTTTGGCCATATAAAAAGACATAACACCGTACCGCAGAACCATAATAGAAGGAAGAGTTGAAGGCAAACGTGCAAGAGGAAGTCAGCGTTATAAAAGGAAAGTTAACATCAAGAGATGGACAGGAAAGAGGGCACCATCAAGGCAAGAAACAGAAGACGTTGGAAATACATCAGCCAACCTTCGATGTGGAGATAGCAACTGATGATGATTTATAACTTCCTAAAAATCGGACATAATTTCAATAATTTGTAAATATCACATTAAAAGTTTGTTTGCTACTTACTACATAACCCAAAAAAACGATGTACATTTTTTTTAACCCTCTATTGGGCCTTGTTGCCATTTGGCAACATACCGTTTAAAGTCATCTATTTCACTATCCGGCGTTCAAATTAATAATTTTTTTTGTTTTATTGTGTTCTAGAAACATTCCCAATTTTAAATTACCGGGTAACTCATTTGTCGGAGAAATACTTTTTTTTCACGCACTCTTTTGTCAAGGCATGGTAGCTGGTTTGCAAGATCGAATTGAGAGGTGAGTTTACTTCACATTATTTTTTAAAATTCCTTATGAAAACGGTGTATAAAAAATATGTTGAGTAACTTAAACCACTTATCTTTGTAACAAATGCTTTAATAGTTATAAATAAATAAAATAAGTTACTCTTATTTTACATTTTAGGTATGTTGCCATTTGGCAACAAAAGTCGATTAAGGACTAAAAACCACTTCATGTTGCCAATTGGCAACATTCCTCGGACACAACCGATTCAGGTTTGTTGAATTTAATTGATGTTTTTTTTTTTTTTTAATGTGGCCACTTTATTTCAGACTGCAGTTGTAGCCTTGTCCATCAGTGTACAACCTATGTACAGTTTCAGCCTAGTCCATCAGGTACTAAATATCGGCTGACGGAGACTTACTTGTGGAACGCTTTATACCATAATGTGGATTAGAATAATTTTTATCATTATTACTATTATCAGAATAATAACATGTACACCAGTATACCAATAAATGATTTGTTTATGTTGCCAGATAATTAATATCTTTGTTTTCTTTTTTTTTCAGAATCATCTGCATCAGAGCTGGAGGACACAGATGTAACCTTTGATCGTCGTCGGATGCTATGGAGACACCGTGAAGCCTCAGATGTATCTTCTGAAGCTCCGCCCTTCTCTGGTGATTCGGCACACGTATCAGTTACCTCAGAACCAATAGAATACTTCCGCAGATTCATTGATGATGATACAATGGCACATATGGTCACTGAATCAAACAAGTACAGCATCCAGAAAAACATCATGAAGCCTCTCAGATTGAGCCAGCCAGAACTGGAACAGTTTTTTGGAATTGCGTTTATGATGAGTATTGTTAGAATGCCCAGTTGTAAATTGTACTGGGACTCTACAACGCGCTATGGACTTGTTGCTGATACTATGACGAACAAGAGGTTTAAAGAAATCAAAAGTAACATTCACTGCAATGACAACATCAAGCAGCAAGACAATGAAGGCGACAAATTGTTCAAATTAAGACCTTTAGTTGACGCTCTGAAAGTGAAATTCAATTCAATCAAACCAGCAGAAAGGCTGAGCATTGATGAGCAAGTTATCCCATTCAAAGGTCAATCATCTCTGCGTCAGTACAACCCAAAGAAACCCAAAAAGTGGGGCTATAAAGTCTTCGTTTGTTCAAGCATTTCTGGTTTGATTCATGATTTTGAAATTTACACTGGAAAAAATTGACGTGTGTCCTGGCCAACCTGATTTAGGAGCATCAGCTAATATCGTGCTGAGACTTCTTCAACGTATCCCTAAAAAATGTGTGGCATAAAGTATATTTTGACAACTGGTTTAATTCGCCAGCATTGCAGGCATGCCTCTGGAAACAAGGCATTGCATGTCTTGGCACTGTCCGCGCAAACCGGCTGAAAGGGTGTAATCTGTGTTCCGATAAGGAACTGAAAACGAAAGGAAGAGGGTCATCTGTTGTTTGTACTGCAGCAACAAACGGAGCCACATTGAAAGCTATCAAATGGTATGACAATAAAGCAGTCACACTGCTAAGCACCTATGCAGCAGTTGAACCAGAATGTGTAGTCAGAAGATGGGACAGAAAAGCCAAGAAGGAAATACACATTTCTTGCCCTGCAGCTGTGAAAGAATATAACATGTTCATGGGAGGGGTAGATTTGCTGGACTCCTTGCTGGCACTCTATCGTATACCTATTAGATCCAAGAAATGGTACCACAGAATATTGTTTCATTTCCTGGATGTTTCTGTGGTGCAAGCTTGGCTAACTTATTGTTCAGATGTGTGTAAGGATGGTATGGAAAAAAAGGACAGACTACCATTAGTTGATTTCAAGTTGCAGATTGCTTTGTGTCTCCTAAAAGCAGGAAAAAGTGAAAATAATAAAAGGGGAAGGCCATCAGGAAGCACTGAGACACAGCTGGTGGCTAAAAAGAAGAGAGGGCAAACAGCAAATGTACCTCCTTTTCATGTCAGAACTGACAATGTTGGCCACAGCCCCAATTCCGTCACCAACAAAGGGAGATGCAAACTTCCTGGATGCAAGGGGTACTCCAGAACTGTCTGTGAGAAGTGTAACCTACACTTGTGCCTCAATAAACATTCAAACTGTTTCAAAGTATTTCATGAAACATGAGTGTGGAGCTGTGATTGAGTCACGAGACAGAAGATTTTTTTTTTTTCAGTAACTATATGTTTCATTGTATGTGTGGCATTTTCTGTATAAATTACACTTAACTTCATGAAGTTTCACAAATTTTGTTGTCTGCTATTTACTGTTTAAATATTAAATGTAGGTAGGGAGTAAAAAAAGGTGAAATAGATGTTGTTAGACATAAAAACATAGTTAAAAGATATATGTTGCCAAATGGCAACAATAAATGTTCCCAACCTTAATGGTGATTTGTTGCCAATTGGCAACATACCCATAAAACACTAACTAAACATTTTTTTGCCCAAAATTAACCTTCACACCACTTTTCAGACATGGGACAGCCACAAAAACCACTCCAAGAATTTTTTTTCCAACTATTTCATAAATGGCCCAATAGACCGTCGCTTTATGCCATAAGCTGCACATTCCTTCTTCAAGTCCTACAGCAGCATGCGAAGGCGATTATGTATCTCTACATCTAACTGTCCAAAGTCATTATTATTATCATTTACCTTTCCGTTCCTTATAGAAGATGGCGTCATCACTGAAGCTGGTCCTCTTGCAGGAAGGCTACACCAGTTGTGGACACCCTCATGACTCTTCATAACGCTTTTGTAACTGTCCATGGAAGTTTTGGAGGCCAGCTGCAATGGTGGCTCCATGTTCCTTAAGGAGCCCAAAAGGCCCCCCCCCCCCCAACCCCCCGCATAAAAAGAACAACATATGTATTTCTATTTTCTAGACTTCACTCCTCTCCGGCATTATTAATCTAACATTCCTTCTACTTTGATAATTCTTCCCTTGTTTATTGTTTACGCTTTCATCGTTTACGGTTATCTTAACATGCCTTGTCACTTCCCTACTATTACCTGTCCGCTTGACCAGTTTGGGAAACAACATTGAACTCCTAGTTGTGCTGAGTGAAGTGTTTTTTGTTATGTAACAGCTTCCGCCCGACATAAAAGGAGTCAGAAAGTAGTGGGAAGGGCTGATTGAACAAACCTTTGATACGGTAGCAGACAATTGCCACAAACCATATGGTTCAGGGATTTCAATATGGATGACAGACGGTAACTGGGAGATAAGGTGTCAGTTCGCATACATGACGTGCCCAAATACATGGCCGATTTCGTTGGGATGTCAGAAAAACAATCTAGTTAAATATTAAGATGTAAAATTCCGGAAGATTGAATTTGTTGTGATAACTATATGAAAGTAATATCTTGGCGGAGATTATCAGCGATAGATCTGTGAAGTAGTGACTTTGTATACACGACAGGCGAAATGGAAGAAGCAAGACTTTATATGGTCACGGAGTGTGAAAATCATATGTAAAAGGCAATATCTTATGTTGTCGTGTAGCAATGTTCTATATGACGGTAGTGGGGGAGGGGAACCCTACCCAAATCAGACACTTATTCGCAATTGGTTTGGCGTTTGAGATGCTAAGATAGACTACTACTGATTGGACTTCTTCTCCAAACTACAACCTGGGTGTGGAGGCAAAAACGTCGCTTATATTCTACAGCGTTGTAAGACTACTTCACTGATTTCCAATTTCGTTAAGAAGAAATCATAGACAACCAGGAACACAGAATATTAGGACCCAAATATAGGACAGACCATAGGACTGGATGTGAATTCTAAGATTAGAAGAGAGTAATCCCAGAGACATCGCTTTGCGCCTTAAGTTCTAGAATAAAGCTTAGCTTCATGTGCATTAATTTAGACACCTAACACACCTGTAAGAGACGGCACCTTAAAAAAGATGCCTGGCAATGTTCGAACGTTTACTGTGCAAAAAGTCTGTGCTCGACCGAAAACAACTCAAATTAAGTTGTAATATGCGGTGTGACGTATAAATTGCTTGTGGATGTACAATGCATTATGAGGCTGGCAACCTCATCATTGAAAATAAATTTACCACTTGAACTACCACTGCAAGAGCTGGTGACTGCTTCGTGTGGGTTTCCTAACAAGGAACTAACAGAGGTGGCCCCAGGCTCCATAGAGTGCAGGGCGCGGATGATGATATCATGTTCAACATATTTATTATACAGGTAATTTTGTACCTCTTCACCTCACGGTAGAAGGGGAACGACTAAGTAAGTAAGTAGTTTTGTAAAGTTCACACACACACACACACACACACACATATATATATATATATATATATATATATATATATATATATATATATATATATATATATATATATATATATATATATATATATATATATATTTTTTTTTTTTTTTTTGAGGAAGATGAGGTGGGTGATAGAAACGGAAGTCACCTGAAGACTATGTCAAGAGTCAAGAGACACAATACATAGCAGAGACATTTGTCTCTTTTCAGTTTGTGGGTATAAGTTGTCAGTAGCCGACGTTAGACACCCACATCAGACGGGTCTTGAAGACGCATGACAACCTTTGTAATTACTTCAGCCTTAAAGCATGAGACGTGGTACAACCACCAGACTTGACTATTGTAGAGAAGTACAGTCCAAAGTATCCGTGTGAACTAACAATGACTGAAGCAGGCGCCAACAGACCCCACACCGGCGGCTAAGTGCTATAACAGCGCAACGATGGACATTTCAAAATTTGTCTTCTCAGTCAACAAATTTTAGCATCATTAAATGAAGAGAAATATCATCGCTTCTTTTTTTTACAAACAAATTTATTTATTTTACATTGTTAAATTATAAGTGATTATTGAACCTGTTTATATATAATTGTAAAGATATAGTTGGATTAATCACTATTGAGTGGAGTGTATGTATGCAGCTGTATGATTCATATTGTTCTAAATACATAACCGGATAGAGCTATTAGATTACGATTTTGTTGAATCACCATCAGCTGGGGTCTCAGAAATACGAGCGAAAATATATTACTTCACAGAAGGGGCGGGAGAATAAAAAGTTCATGACAGCGTAGATGATCTCAGTTATTAAGCTTCCTTTTTTTTAATCTTGTGAGGTCACCTTAAATAGAAACATCATTCTTCTATTTTTATCTCTGTCAAGAGAAATCTTGAGCGAAAGTTGATGACCTTTGAAGACCTTCATCAGTATACTCTTAGTTCAGCCATTGTTAGACCACTACTGTCGAGTAGGGAAGACAATCCCGCCACAGGGGTTCACATGCCCGCTCTTATTTGTTTATTGATTGTCCATGGCTCGCTTCCATACGACAGGATCGGCATTATGTTACATCAAATAATACTCTTCCTTCCGCTGACAAAGATTTGGTGCATTAAATACTGATCATTTTTTGAAATACAGCTTTTGTTAGGGATATTCTACTCTTCACCCCTGAGATGAATTTTCAGACTGATTTACTGTGAAGTCTGTACAACAAGAATACACAACACATTCACATGCTGTTGTACGGTGGTCTCTGTAGCAATATGTTTAATGTTATGAGGTTGACAGCCACATGCGCAAGCTCTGATTAGTCGCCTTGAACGACATGCCTGAGGGAACCGTAGCCCAATTGTTTGCCCCTTAAGAAACTCCCAGCAACTATACGAAGCTATTACATCAGTAAATCTCGGAACCTCAGAAATGAGATATCCGAGGAAGGTGGTTGAAGTAACAAGAAGAGACATGGTCCGCAATCAGACGATACGTCAAGGCCTAAAAACCCAACCCCTGCAGACCCAAGTAGAACAGTCCCAACTTTGATGGTTTGACCATGTCTGCAGAATGGGAGAAGATCGGCTACCACTGCAAGCATGGGAAACTAAGAGCCAGGGACCCAGACCTCCAGGACGACCCAAAGTCCGCTGGGAGGACAACATTAGACGATCTTTGAAGGACCGAGGACTAGAATGGAACCAAGCCAGGAGGAAGACAGCCGATAGAATAGTATGGCGCTCTCTCATACAAACCTCTACATCTCACGGTAGAAGAGGAACGACTAAGTAGTAAGTAGTAGTAAATTTCGGAACCCTTTGTCATTTTTCGCTATTACGGCTGTATCCTGCGGGTAAAAAAAGTGGTCCCAAAGTAGGAAGTGCCGTAGTTGAGTGAAATGTTAGAGACATCACTATAAAGGTCCAGTTTTCTTATGAGGTGAGGTGACCAGTTTCCTTCTTCGCTGCCGTTGCCTTCCTTAACTCAAGAGCAGTGTCAGGTACTTATGTATAACTGGGTAGACTAGTTTCGGTCCTGCAACCCTGTAGCTGTAGAGAGAGACAAAAGCTCTCTAACCGCTTAGCCAATTGGACGATGTCAGGAGGGTACTCAAGCTGTTTATATGATGTCTGATAATGCTGGCATACCCTCTATGAACTTTGATATATTGTCATTGTACAAAGAGAACAGTATTATGTAGCAGCACACATCCTTGCAGACGCTGCTGGTTTACCAGCTAAAACTATCCTTGTTGACTACCGATTCTTGTATCTGATGTTCGTTAACAACATATGTTCTTTATAGGTCTGAGATCTTTGTGATCATGTTTTATACTTTCTAATATTTTTAAAGTAATTTTAAATATATTCTTCGCATGTCCTCTATGGATCTTGTTATAGTTTCACTGGTCTGAGAGAACCGATTCGTTGACAGTACACATCCCTGCCTCGCACCCTATTTCATCTGATAAAGGTTTCCTGTTTGGTTGCCTATTTTTAAGGCTGTTATTTGTTGTCGGTACGGTACATGTTGTACTGTTTGTTGCCGGTATATGTTCTACTGTATGTTGCCGGTAAATGTTCTACTGTATGTTGCCGGTAAATGTTCTACTGTATGTTGCCGGTACATGTTGTACTGAATGTTGCCGGTACATGCTGTACTGTTTGTTACCGGTATATATTCTACTGTTTGTTGCCGGTACATGTTCTACTGTTTGTTGCCGGTATATGTTCTACTGTATGTTGCCGATAAATGTTCTACTGTATGTTGCCGGTAAATGTTCTACTGTATGTTGTCGGTAAATATTCTACTTAATGTTTCCGGTAAATATTCTACTGAATGTTGCCGGTACATGTTGTACTGTTTGTTGCCGGTACATGTTGTACTGTTTGTTGCCGGTATATGTTCTACTGTTTGTTCCGGTACAAGTTCTACTGTTTGTTGCCGGTATATGTAGTACTGTATGTTGCCGGTATATGTTTTACTGTATGTTACCGGTATATGTTGTTATGACGAAATCAATCGTGCAATTTTTTTAACTCACATTCACTTCGGCAGTATCTCTACATTTCTTCATTTTTCTCACTTATCTTCCTGCTATTTGGCATATTTTATGCCCTACATTCCTTTATGTGACCACTCCCCAGACGTATTTACGTTCCGCCAGGTGAACTGTGGTATTATCGTAACAATACCCGATCATTATCACCGGTCAGCGATAATACGTTTATCTCTTTGAGTCGCCGGTTACCTTTGATAGTAGCCGATGCTCGTTGAGCAAAATGGTCTCGTACGAGGATGAATAGGAAGCCAATATTCTCCGTCTGAGAAATCAGTCTGGGAGAATTACACCCACAGGTGATAATGAGATAATCGTTTCCGCTGGACCCGTCTCGGGATCAATATTACCGATAACCTGTCTGGGGAAGACAATATTTAAAGGTAGCATCTAGCCATCAAAGAGTTCACAGATTTGTTTGTGAGTTGGCGGAAATATTACGTCTTATTATAAAGAGGTCACGCGTAGGAATATTAAATGTAAAATTTTAAAACACGCGGGGGAGATTATGAATTAAAACACCCCAACCCAGTGCTAAAGAGCTTACCATTGGTTTAATTTGAGAAGCCGGAATAAACAAGGAATCTCATTGGAAAATTCGGCTGAAGTACGATCCAAGATTTGAAATGGAAACTGAGAATATAATATAGTGACAGCGGATTCACAGATCAGGCAGCTTCGCAACTTCAAGCTAGCAACTCCTAAAAGCCAGAAAGAGACATCGGACTTAGAATTCAAAAATTATAAGTGACAGATCGAGTATTTGGGCAACTTTGGAACTTACAAGTAAACCCGCATTTTTAAATACAAGACTGGAAACCTAAGGGACCAGAACTTTAAATATCAAGACAGGAAACCTAGTAATTTGATCACCCGTCATAAGAGAATATTTTCAGACCAAGTGATTTGCAGAACACCCGTCATAAGAGGAATCAAAATATTTCCAGACCAAGCGATTCACAGAACACCCGTCATAAGAGGAATTTCTCAGGCCAAGTGATTCGAGAGCATATAACCTAAATTGCTCGTGTCCATTCTAACCTATGCGAGGAGATTGTAGATTCCCAAATTTTTGGAGTAAGTGTAACATTTATTTTACAAATGTGAATTTGACATGTTTCTGGCTTATGTGGTTATATATGAGGCTGACAACCTCAACATATGAAAATAGTATATTCATGAACCACTACAGCAACACTGGTGATTGTTTCTTGCTAGTCGTGCGGAAAACCGACAGCAGAGGTGACCCCAGTCTCCGACTGGGGCAGTGATGAGTGATGATTACATCACATGTGCCTCAAGTGTATCATATCAGTTTGTGAGATATATGTAATTTGTTAATGTTAGTTCATGCACAAATCATTATTCGCGCTGTCCAGACACATTTTCCCAGTTTGATACCCAGAAGAGTACTGGTGATTTTTAATCATCTTCCTTGAGCTACGCTGTGTACTCAAGAATTTAATTCTTCTGATAGATTTACAATGGTGGATGGACAGCGAGAGGATGCGCCTGTTAAACTTTCAAATCAGTTGTCTTAGCAGAGGCATTTGTTCTTTCTATATTGTCTATTTTTCACATTTTAAAGTTCGTGGTTACAAGCTATCAGACGGTTTGAAGTACTAACGTTACTACGCCGCTAGTGTGAGAGAAGAGCATCAACACTGACCGCCTACATTGGACGAGTTATGTGGAGAAGTGCACTCATCACCAAAAAGAAGTGACGGAAACCACGGCGACAGGACTTACCTAGATCAGTTAATTACCTGATTAAAAGGCATCAGCAAAACGGACTTTTATCACTCCCCTATTAAGTTTCTATGAAGACGCTTTCATCTAAAATGTCACCAATCTTTCCATATTTATTTTAACCTGTTAAAGACTAATTCACTATTAAATTTGTTACATGTTGTTTTAAAACAAACGTATGAGCCAAAATATTATATATATATATATATATATATATATATATATATATATATATATATATATATATATATATATATATATATATATATATATTATATATATATATATATATATATATATATATATATATATATATATATATGTATATATATATATACATATAGACATTTAGACATATATTTACCTCTAAACAGAGCTATATCATTTTACGAGGAAATTCGCTGAATTAACTCAGCTAGAGGCTTGAACGGGCAAAAAAAAAAAACCATTGCTTAAATCCTTCACAAAATGCGACGGATCAGATATGTTAACAATTGTTCAACCCAGTGCAACATTGTTCTTGACTTCTGGAAATATCTTGTGAAACCTCCGTTAAGGTAGAAGCATCATTACCCTTCAATATACATCTCTGCCGAGAGTAATCTTGTGCGATGGTAGATACCTTTGACGACCCATTTAGATACTCTTGAGTTCTGGCCACTGTTGGACCACTACTGCAAAGCAGGGGAGGTAATCCGTGACAGTTGTACTGTATGTTGCCGGTGCATGTTGTACTGTTTGTTGCCGGTATATGTTGTACTGTATGTTGCCGGTATATGTTCTTTACTATTCTCAGGTCTTTGCTATAGATGGTTATATTTTCTAACACGTTCAGTGTACTCAGTTTCTACACACCATTAAACTTTAATCACATAAAGAGGGACACACAGACACACTCATGGAGTTTTTACATATCAGTGAACATTAGTCAGTTAGAGACAGACAGATTGAGATACATAAATATTGTGCTAAAAAATAAATACACATTAGTTACTTAGAAAAAGACAGACAGAACCGTTGTGTTTTTACACATAAACAAAATTCATTTAAAAACTTAGAAACAAACAGAAACAAGTTTTACTCATACATAAAATGTAATTACTAAGAAACAGCTAGAAGGAAACAAATACAATTTTATACACACAAGTAATCATTACACACTAATGACAGACCGAGTAAAACATGGTGAGGCAGTTATGCACACAATGACAGACAACACACATTCGAGCAGGCTAACAAACAGATAGATAAAGACAGGATAGCTCTTAATGGACAGCTAAAAGAAAGAAGCACATGAACAGACAAACATATTTGATTGCACATATACAAGTGCAGTTGGAAAGAGTTCCCACATAATCTTAACACGTGGACTATGAAAGTCAGTGTATGGACAAATTTATAAATCCCGTTCATTTATTACACTGTTTATCAACACTGAAGGTTGAAGAAATAACAAAAAAACAATCAGTATAAACGTGTGTAATTCACACAGAGTAAAATATATAAACAACGCAATTAACCAGAAAGGGTGAATATATCTCCGTGATTATAAGTAAAGTGGTAACATTTTTTTCCTTGTTTCAATCCCATCGTATCAACTTACCGACATCATTCCAATCATAAATACCTAAACAAAAGCGATAAAGGTAACACATTTAAGAACATGTATACACTACAGCATTATAAGGTTTATTGTACACTATACTGTCGACCTGGCTATAACGCTAACAAACTACGGAGTAATCAAAGACAGAAGTAGGCATAATAAACAAAGACAACAGTAGGCAACACGAGCAAAGAAAAATATCATACTTGTGACAAGTAAAAAGCTGTTATCTTATGTATGAAGATACAACCAGGAAGTTACCATTTTGCAACGATATCACAACGTGTTAGGAGAATTCATGAAAATAGACGTGTTCTCAACACATACATACATGTAGATATTTAAGTATTATACACCTTGTACACTATATGATAATAGTGTCGAATTAATTATTATGTATGGCTGTTTTATGTATTTTACAAGAGATCGTATAAATGTCGAAAACGTCCTTCTGTGGCCTTGTAAAAAAGCTGTATTATCTTAGAGTGCCGCCAAAATGCTTACAGTCAACGTTTTGTGAGGGAGCAGTTATTCTCCTAACTTGTACTCCCCAGTACTTGCACAATAGTTACAACAGAGGCTCTGAAACTAGCCAATCTTAATAATCCGTCATCATCCTCATCATCACCATCATCGGCATTCAGCTCCCGAATGAGCGTAAGTCTTTAACAAACTAATGCCACATCATCATCATGTGTTACGTAAAATAATATCATCAGCATCATCCCACTTTCGCTCAGTGAAGACCATAGAACCACAACTACAGCTGGACTACTTGCAGGAAGCCTGCACTAAACATTCAATCACTCTTGCAGCGGGGGTTTCTGTTGCAATTTGTTGAACATGATCAAAGTGACAGCCTCATACATGCATGGAGACAGATCTGGAGCCATCTTTAAATGACCACCAGCTGTGCACAATGCTACAATATACATACGTGGAAGTGAACTTCTGACTTTAAGGCTAATTACACCCTCATTGACTCTTAAAATCATCCACACACTTCCAAGGATTCCCCTTGTGGTGAAACATGTTGAGAACCCAGCATTGCACACTAAGGGTGGAGAAGTCACTTGAGCCTCAGACGTGATTCTTTGGCTTTGACTTGGTTGACTGCATGCAGGAGGACCTCATTAAGGACCCAGTGATAGGCAGGGGGAGCTGAGTAGTGGCTCTGTGCAGGACGTGACAATTCCTTGGGAGAGCCCAGATCCAGAGTACAGTATTTAGCTCTGCAAAGTTGGAGAGCCCCTTTGGATGGCGATGATTACACAGTGTGCCACGCGCTTCTTAATCCCAGCTTGGGACCAGATGTGACGATCCTTTAAATGCAACCCAAGCTGGAGAAACTGCAGTTCATAATAAACTCAGCAAGTTTCTAAATGGCAGATAAGCCACAGGAAAAGGCTAGATCTACAGTGTAGATAATACCAAGGAGTCTTCAACTTGGCTGTGACGACATTTTGTCCCGTTCTTTTCCATCTCTTCATGCTCTCCTACATTATCCATTTGTTTCTTCATTGTTCCGCACATAAAATTGTGCCCAGCCACTCGTAAGATTTGGGTACATTTTTCCATACTGTGGCCGTGTCATTCCATGGCTAATTGACCCCCACCCGGCAGATTAATTTTACCGCCGAGCGAGTGAACCCAGACATAGAGATTAAACACACGTGGTGTTGATCGCTCGTCGCGACAATACTGAGTCAGAATACAACAGAGAAAACTGTTTGGGGAGACAAATTAACGAGGACACTATCTTGGAAGTCTGATTTTAAAGGTTACCTAAGAGTAACGGCAGGAGCCATGCTATGTATGGAGGAAGTCATGTGTTCAAATTATAAAATGATATTTTGAAACATGAGGGTGAAGGTAATAACTAAAGCCCCGACCAACTTCATTCCTTGCTCATGAATTGGGTCAAATGAGAGCAGGAAATATACATTCGTTCTGATTGGAAGTTTTGTTGGAAACGCCATGTGGAGGCTTGGAGCGAAAAGTGAAATATAACCTAGCTAATTCGGAGGCTAAAACACACTGCACTGAAACGTCAAAGTAGCAACTCCACGAGCCAGAGAGAATAAGACAGAATTCCAAATTACAAGGCCGGACAAAGTATTTAGGCATCTTCAAGACATAAGAAGAAAACCTGACTTTATAAATACAAAGACTGGAGACCTAGGAATCGGAGGACGCGTCATAAGAGGAATTCTAAAAGTGCCCCAGACCAAGTGTTCGAGGCATCTAAGCAAGATGCCTTGTCTATTCTAAAAACTGTGTCCGGATATTGTATTTCCCAATTAGGTAAGCTGTAACATATATTTTACAATTTGAATTTGACATATTTGTACTTGTTAGTGGTTGTAAAAGTCCATACGAGGCTGGCAACCTCAAGCATATGAAAATTGTATATTCATAAACCGCCAAAGCAGGCGCTCGTGACTGCTTCGTGTTAGTTTTCACAGGTAACCCTCAGACTCCGAATGGAGCAGGGAGTGAGTGATGATTACATCAGCATGATAATAGTTGTATATTATCAATTTTTAGCTTATATGCAAACTTAAAACATGTTCATCCAGGCACAAGCAATTGTACTCGCCGCCGCTGCCCAGTCACAATTTTTTTCATTAAACTAACTTAAAAAATTAATGGTGATTTCTCATCACATTTCCTGAGTAATTATGCATACTCAGAGAGGATAAAATTTCTGAGAGACAAAAACTGGTGGACGGACAGCGGGAAAGGCGATTGATGAATATCAGAAAAACGCAGACTCAGCAGAGGCGTTTGTTCCTTTTATTTCTTCTAAAGTTTGTGGTACGAGTCTGCATGACTATTTGTGGTACGAGGCTACAAGATCATTTGTGGTACGATTCAACGCTACGAATCTGAGATTTAGACGCTTGTTGTTGACACTAGACGGCTACGCTCGATAGGCCTGTGGAGATATTAGCACTGACAACAGGAGAGGTTACCCCTTGCAACATCGCTCTCGTCACAGAAAACAGATTGACGAAACAGCAGCAGCCGCATTCAAAGATCTGGCAAGTCATACCTGTAGAAAGCCAGCTTTCTATGAACTTCACTTTAGCCTCAATGAGGACATTCTACATCACATCTATCACCCACATTCAATTTACTTCTGTTAAAATAACTGATCATTAAATTTGTTACATTTTATTTTATAAAACCCTAGTTGATTCGGTTATTACAGAGAGTTGATAGTATTTGAGGTTCGGACCAATGCCCTTTCAGTAGATAGTATGCTGTAAGGTAAATACGAAAACTTCCTTCTCTCAGAATGACTCTACATTTTCTCATACCCACTGTTGATCAATCGAATTCACCCGAAAAACAGCAGTGAAAATCTCAAACGTCGAACTTCATTAACATAAATTTATAATGGGTAAAAATGGTATGCCCAACCTTCCTCTTCAAGGTTGGCAGTCTTGTATAACAAAACTTCAGTTTCAAACAATCTCAGTATCAAATTTTCACATACATTGCTTTGTCTGCTTTACTACTGCTTGTTCCAGCTATCAAAATGTCACCTAATTCTTCAGGCGAAACCTCTTGTCTCTCTTCTGTACTGACTGTTTATTTTACGTATTTTCCATATATCTCTTGGTATATCTCATTGAGAGAAAACTGGCCTTACCGCCAGGGCTGTCACTTTGCCAAGACTACTTCTATTTTTCTTCTTTGCTCTAACCTTGTCTGTTGAGCTATACATTGCTAGTAATAGATCAAAATGTTCAACATACCTGGTTTTGTTTCTTTATCGGAAATACACTTTTTCCTTTCACAACCATTTTGTCCTCAGAATAAATACTATCACAAAAATTTCTGTCGTACACAAATTTATGATAAGTAATGTACTGAGCGGTTTCTATCACTCTTTTAACTCACAGCACATTCTTGCTGACCACCTACGCTGAGCGCGTTCTCCCACACAAGTCTTACGCTGAGCGCGTTCTAAATTTAACTTTACCACTTGGGATAAAAACATTTTCTCTACCTACGCCTAGTGCGTCTCAATCTCAACTGCCTAATCCCCGTTCTAACATTTCTTCTTTCCCCCTAAACTGTGTTCACACATCCCAGTTTTCCCGTGCTTGCTTCTTTTCCTCAACTCACTAAAACCTACAAGGGACTTAATTCTACCTTATCTCCCTTTGATGATTTAACTGAACACCATACTCTCTTCTTTAAAAGCTTACTACAAAATCATACATGCTAATTTTCTCAACCATAATTGAGAATCTACCAAATCTGCTTAACCCAAATTCAACACTTTAATCTACCAACCGCAACATGCGGAGTTTCCTCCCTTTCCTCAAAGCATTCCTTCACTCATTTTATCTCCCTTCTACTAAGACAAATAATCTATATCCAAATCCATTCATATTTCCTAAACCGTTTTTCTACACTCTTTTACTTTATTAAAACCAAACCACCGTTCACAGACCAAATCTGCAGAGCAAGGGGAAGAAACCCGTGACATTAGTATTGGCTGCAAAAGAGCGTGAAGCTCAGCAGCCTAGTTATACAACAACAACAACAGCCCCAAAACCAGAGGCGTTCAAAAATGTATTTGGCACCCAGGGTGGATCTTACCATGGTACACCTCTTCCATAAAGAAACACTGTTGCAAGTATATTTTTACCAGTAATAATAATAATAATAGCCCCTTCAGTCATAACTGACTATGGGAATGCGCCCCTGAGGTGACAGCCCTCAGCTGCTTATTTTCCTGGTGCTCCTTTCGACGTTTTCTCCTCACCTCTGCTTCTTGTGTGAGCCTCTCTTCGCCCAATCTGAGGTGGTGCCGTAAATAGCATCGCCACCTAGTGCGATCGGCAGCTTCATCCTCCCATGTTGCTGGATCCATGTCCAGTGCCCTCATATCTCTCTTGCACACATCTTTGAACCTCAGCTGTGGTCGCCCAACTGTTCTTTTGCCATCTGCTAATTGTCCGTAGAAGATATCTTTTGGGATGCGACCATCTTCCATGCGGCGAACATGGCCAAGCCAGCGAAGTCTGCGCTGTCTAAGCAGCGTATACATACTTTGAAGGCCAGCACGTGACAACACCTCGACATTTGTCACTTTATCGTTCCACGAAATGCCGAGGATGCGGCGTAGACACCGCAAATGGAAGGTATTGAGCCTTCTTTCTTGTTTAGCATAGGTCGTCCAGGTCTCGCTGCCATATAGGAGTGTGCTGGTGACGCAGGCATTATATACCGCAGCTTTGGTCTTCATTGTGAGTTTAGAGTTTCCCCAAACACGCGATGTGAGGCGGGCAAAGGTAGCTGCAGCTTTGCCAATGCGGCTGTCGATTTCTGTATCCAGTGAGAGTTTGTCATTGATGGTAGACCCTAGGTATGTGAAGTGGTGCACCACTGCCACATCATAGTTATCGATAGTGATAACTGGTGCAGCACCCACATCCTGACTCAGCACATTCGTTTTCTTTAGACTTACCAGTAAACACTATCATAACGTGTTCGCTTGCACCCCCTTTTATGGGTGTCACTCTGGATGAATCGCTCCCCTCGCATTCCCTTATCGCGCCACTGCCTCATACACAACCTTCCATATGTCTATTCTTACTACATGCCTGAAAGAGCAGTAATACTATTCGATCTTAGTCTCCAATAATATTTTAATATTAAATATGTGAAATGACATGCAAGGTAGCTGATTGTGAACACACACAGTAAACACGTTAGGGAGATCATAAACAGTGGTCACCAAAGATCTATTCTCCAAGTTGCACATAATTATGTGACTTCTTAAAACAGCTCGAGTAGCTTGGAAAGTTCGATTGATAAAGTGGTTAGAGCGCTGGTCTCTTGCGGCTAAGGTACCGGGTTCAAATCACGGTACCGACCCGTTCCAGGCTACCCAGCTGCAAGTGGGTACCTGCCTGAGTTAGGGAAGGAAAAGGCAGCGAGGAAGGGAACTAGTCACCCTACCTCTCTATCCTGGATCTAGTATGGTAGAGTATCTAACACCGCACTCCTCTTCGGCAGTATCTGCTTTACCTTTTGTAGCTCGGAATTTAAAAAAAAGAGGAGTGAGAAAGAAGAAAGACCTGCTGGAATGGGGACAGTGGATATAAATAGGTTTGATTTCAATAAAGAGAATGATACATATGCAGAAATATCGTAACAAGCGGGGAATATGAGGTTGTGTACGAGGCTGGCAACCTCACTACATAAAATAAATCGCTAGAGACATCATCGTTACAAGAATACACGAATGGTTTGGTGTGAGATTTCTGTAAGAGGTTCAGCGTCAGTGTTTGTCACATGCTCCAAATGGAACGAATCGGGAATTGACGATGGCTGAATTATAGATCTAGTACTCGTGACTTACGATCTGGTACAAACTGTGTATTATGAACAACCACTAACTATCTGAAATGTCATCTATTTAATAATGTATTAATTACGATACACATTTACCAAAATAGTCTTTTTTTTTTTTTTATTAACAGACCCCATTCCCCACATAAAGGATTATCTTAACGATCCGTCACACTTTGTCCCATCTTTTCCCACCAAAGTTGCACTCCTTTTCTTGGCGTATCCGATAGGGAAACTAAATTGCGCGCCTGTTGAAAGAAAGCGCGTTTTGTTCCCAATATTCCCTATGGCGGCGGATCTTTTTTTTGTTTTTGTTTAGAAATATTCATGTCTCTGTTGCTTTTCGGTAACAGAGTTTCTGGAATTTTCCCCTATATATATATATACTGAAGCACATTAAAAACGCACCACTATTATATATACTGATGCCGAGAAGCTGGCAAAAAAAAGTGTGGGAATGGATTTTCCCCGTGTTTGCCATGAGGTAGAGAGCGAATGGCTGCTGGAATGGAAAGTGCAAGATTCAACACACGGGTGTGTGTACAGACTACATGAAAACGATGAAAGTTACACGTGCAACACGATTCCCAACAGCTATGACCCTGAAAATGTGTACGCGTTGTGGCAGTATACTCGGTATAAAAAGGCCGTTGAGACAAAACACCCAGTACATGTGCTTGAAATGCCACGACTATCTGAAAACGACCGCCAATGAGCCATTGGTATGTTGAGACCGGAATGAGCTCGCGGGCCATTGCCAGAAGGATGAATTGCCACCACAGCACTATTGTACGTCTCAATGAACGTTGCGAAACCACTGGCAGTGCCCGGGATAGACTTCGGAGTGGCCAACCACGAGTTACTACCCCTGCGCAAGATCGTCATATTGTGCTGAGTCACCTAAGGAATCGTACTCTCCTGGCAAGTCAAACAGCAAGAGCAATAGTGGGTAGACATGGGCAAATCTCTCGAATGACAGTCATACGACGACTCAGAGATACAGGCCTTACTGCAAGACGACCTTATGTTGGGCCAAACTTGACTCACAGACATCGTTAGCAGCGCCTGCAACGGGCAGAGCAACATATCAGATGGACTAGACTGCAGTGGAATGCTGTCCTATTCACAGACGAGAACAGATTCAACATATCCTTTGCAGATGGACGTATGCGGATTTAGCGACGGTGTGAAGAGCGCTTTGCAGATTGCTGTGTCAACCGATTTCGAGGTGGCAGTATTCACATTTGGGGAGGATTCAGTTTTCACCATCGCTTGCCTCTTCACGTCTTCCGTGGAAATGTTAATGCTGTGACATATCGAGATGAGGTTCTGGATGCACTGGTTGCTCCTGCGTTCACAATTTATCCAGACTTGCAGCTTCTCCAGCAGGATAACGCACGTGCATTTTTTTTGTATTTTTGGTTTTCTCCCTTGCCCGCACAGAATGCAATGAATTTCATAACAATCAAATGTACAGATTAATGACCAGCATGGATTCATAGGAAAATGAATAAAGATTCCAAATATGTAAACTTGTACACACTTATATTTACATTTCACACTCTGTTCCTGGATTATAAAGGTGGTGCGTTTTTAATGTGCTTCAGTATATATTATGCAGTTCGGGTGAGTATGAATATACGTGTCTCCACCGTATGTGTTTGTGTGTGTGAGCGTATATATATATAAGACCAAATGAAGCATCACGGCTCATCATAGAAAAAGCTTCAATGGTGTCGTGCCACTGTTTCCGTACGTCGGAAGCCAATTGGAAATGAATTAAATGACCACATGGGAATTGAGTGATGTCATCAAAGCTTGCTGCAGAATGAGCACAATATAATTATGTCCCGCCATATGTTGGCAGTGATTTACTTGTATTATCTTTCTTGATATCGCTATATGATATTTCTTTCTTGCATTGGTTTCTTGTGCGCATTTTTTTGCACCAATGTAGCCAGACTACATGTGAGATGAAGATGCTGCCTTTGGATAGGGAAACACGGTGAGGAAATCTTTTAATAGCATTGCAAGCCATTTTTTGACGTGGAATCCCCAGAGGAAGATACGTACGAGGAGACTTTAAGACACACAAGGAGAAAAAAAAACTAAAGACAAAGATACGTGAAAGTGATATAGAAGACACGGAAAAGAACTGATGACACAACTCGTAATCCTGACATGAATTTGTTAAAGGCCCATGCGTAGATAGTTTAAGTGTAATGATTATAAATATGAAGATGATGATGAAAGACATTCAGTCATATTGTTAATGCTCTCTAACACTTTTCTCTCCTTCATTGTTGCTTTGACGTTTACCTGCTCTCTCGTGTCACGATGAAGTATTCTCATGTCTCCTCTTATCAAGCTTCTGCCACACTTCAAACTCTGACTTCCTCATATTTTGTACGTTACGTTTTTGGTCTTCTCGAATAGAAGTAGGATGATAGCATCAAGTCCGTTGTGTATTTGCTATTTGTCCCTATCTACGAGTATATCACCTTCTAATGACAATTGGCCTACTTCTCGTCGTGTGTTCTAGATAATCTATTTCATCTTCCTCTTTGATCGTCTGCATTTCGCCATCTTTGGTATTTCTTTTTATTCGTTCATCCATCACCTTACAACTCCACAAGAAGCATAGACATTAAACAAACCTATTTGCCAAGTCTCCCTGTCACGTGCCATCAGCTCAAGGTCTTCCGTGTCTTCTTCATCCCATTCGTGTCTCTGTCCAGGTCTCTTCCCAATGTGTTCTTTGGTCTTCCTTAACCTCTCTTATTCCGGAGATTCCTGCACAAAAACTTCCTGGTAATGCTATCAACAGGTTTATTCAATGCGTATCATATCTCCAGTGTCGTCTACTCATGTCTTGTCATAATGTCGCTTGTCTGGTTCTTGTCATCAGTTCCACATTAGTAATGTTGTCATACTACTTCAATCCTTCTATTGTAAACAAGTATTCATTTACGGTAGTCTGTAGGTTTTTGGTTGTTGTTGTTATGTCTCTTGTTGTTTATCGATGTGCTATCTATCTAGGTCTGTCACTGATTTCTAATCAGTTTCATAGCCGGGATTAACTCTGAAGATTTGTATTCCTTCATTCAGTCATTTACTCATTCATTCAATACTGGTAAGCTCCGTAAGGAGCAGACATTCAACAGATTCACGCAAAGACCTTCTGTGATGACTGCTCAAGGTCTATCCATTGTCCCTTTTATTTCAGTCTCCAGTTTTCTTCTCGTTGTATATTTCTTTCTCTCACTACCTCTATTGTCCTGGCGTTTAAAGAGCAAGGACTACCTTGTAAAGCTGTCAACAGGTTTCACCAATGTTTATCCTGTATATCGCCAACGTCCAGTTCTGATGAGGTTTAGTGTTACTTAATCTTCCTTACCATGTTTCTAATTGATGGATCTCTAGTATTTCTCCTCGTCTGCTTATTTTCCTCTTACTGACTCGCTATCATTTTCGATCTCTTCATCTAACCAAGCTCTCGTATTATCTTATTGTGAGTTTCTTCTGACAGCCTTCAATAAAATGACGATTATTTTATGCAACAAACCTTTCTCGCATGAATGAAGAACGAGAGTTCTTCGACGTAGACCCAATCCTCATATGTGGACCTGAGTGAGCCTTGGGCTATTAGTAGACTAGCAGGAACATCCCTGGAGACCACAGAGTTGCGGTTTTACGAGTGAATGTTAAGGAGTAAGATAAGGATGTACCCTTTCCCCTTACCCGTTTAACATTTATGCCTGTGACGGTATTGCCTCCCCTGCTTTGCAGTAGTGGTCCAACAGGGGCCAAAACTCACGAGCATCTATTATAGGCTTCAATGGAGTCTATTTTTACACAGGATTACTCTTGGCAGAAATGTCGACAGAAGAGTAGTAAAGCTTCTATCACATGGGAGTCTTCACAAGATATTCAGATAAGCGAAAACAATGCTGGCTGTTGCTGAGTACGTTAATTCTATAATCTGCCGACACTTTTATGAAGAATTTTGCAATGGTTTATTCTAGCTCGTTAAGCCCCCACCGCTGAGTTAATCAGTGGAACTAGTATTATTATTATTATTATTATATATATATATATATATATATATATATATATATATATATATATATATATATATATATATATATATATATATATATATATATATATATATATATACACATACATACATACATACATACATATATACATATATACATACAGATATATAGACATACATATATATATATATATATACATACAGACATATAGATATATATATATATATATATACATATATATATATAGATATATAGATATATATATCTATATATATATATATAGCTCTGTTTAGAGTGTTTGTTTAGTAACTTTGACTGAGACAAACATGTAGTACATTTAAAAGGATTGAATCAAAGTTAAATTTTTTAACATTACAAATACAAAAAATTAATATTCATTTTAAGTTTTAACAGTTGGAAAATAATTTGAATAGTTATAGAAAAGGTTTCATCACTTGATTGGGATTTAAATGAATAAAGGAGGTCACTTTTGGCAGCGGATATTGTCACTTAGCTGCCAATGGTAGTTTCTTCTCCCGATGTGTCAGTTCCTTTCACTTTGCTCTCGCTCGTCTCTGGTCAAAGTTCAGGCTCCGCACGCTCCCAGAACGTACACGGAGTAACGGCTAAGTTGGTTCTGCGTCTGTCTCTAAGACCCTGTTATGATGGCATCTCGCAACACGTCAGTCCACTTCTACCTTCACGTTGTTCCAGAGATAGTACTTTCTGCTGGTACCACCAATAACTGGTAATAGAAATAGAAACGAAACGCTCTTCTGAGTATGGCGTTTTTCCGACACATTTATGTGCCCTCCTCTTCTATTCTACCATCCCAAGTCAGAATATACCCTCGATGAGAATTAAATTTAATCTCTCGGGATAAAACTTCCTTTACATTTAAACTGAATAGCTTTAGCTTTACATTATATTTAAATGAAAAGGTTAAACGTACAGATATAATATGTTTTACATTTACGTCTCCACTGTTTGAAAAATGTTTACAATATAAATTCATTTATGTTTCATTTACATTTACACTTGTGGAAAAGTTTGAAACTTCTATTAATTAAAATGAATATTTTCACAAAGACATTTACACTGGTTTAAAGCTTGAAAACTTACATTAATTTTAAAGTGAATATGTTTATAGGGACATTTACACAGCTTTGAAAATGTAAGTATTATACTTAGAATGTACATCATTTCTTTTCATCTTTCCCTTCCTGCTCCAAAGGGAACCTGGAACTAATTTATGCTTTTAGTTCTCTTTACGAAACTATCAATAAAACAATCACCAGCCCTTGCAGTGATGGTTCATGAATCATCATTCTAGATACTGAGGTTGCCAGCCCCAAATGACTTTGACACCCAATAGCGAGTTCCACACATTAAACTTCACATGGAAATATATACATATATATGTTAGTTCACATGTTAGTAATAAAATATGAAATGTAAATCACAACTTACGCCCATCCTGACTCCAGACTTGTTTGCTCAGATGAATAAAAGAGACGAATTGTTCTCGTACACGTGTCTGGGATGTCTTTAATTTTACAATAGATTGCCCCATCTGACTCCGTGTTTTTTTTCAGTTTCCTAGTCCCGGAGTTCCTTATAAAAATTTGAAAGAGATTTCCTGTGCTTTGTAAGTCTTATCTGGTTCTCCAATAAAAGGTCCGGTTAACAAACAGGAATTATGAATCTAGTCTTCACTCTGGCGAGGTCTGAGGTCTTGGCGAGCTTAAAATTCACAGTGAGATAAAACTGCGAAATGGTCAGCCTATATTCCCCCTCAATGTTGTTATGAATCTAATCAGAAAGATCCAATCATTTCAAACATGTCGGGTGTGGCACTTTCAAAATATGTCCTACATGGAACAATTTTGCAAAAGGTCACGTCTCCCATATATGGTAATATGATATCTTGAATACACTCTCACAAACACGTTTGTAGACTCATATTGTCTAAAATGTAATAAATCCATGATTACTTTTAACCAAGTGACCGGAAACGATTATATCACACTTGTCAGCCCACAGGTGTCACACAGACAGTAATCTCGTTATCTGTCGTATGAGTACGCAAACTCCGTGTCTTATCGCGGAGATTAAGCGCTAGCCGATGCACGTTTTAATCTGCCGCGCCTATAACAACAATTCTGGGTAGCGTCAAGCAAATGTAATGTATCATAATCAGCCGCTCCTTTGCAAATGTGATATTTATCACCTACAGGGTGATTTGATAAAATCAAATATCTGCTACTTGGCAGAAAAATAAAGAAAGACAGACAGAAAAGTGCGATAATTGACAGCACATAATAAAAATCAGTACCACAAATGTACCGATACTGCCTCGAGAGAACCAAAGATCGATAGAGGTCGTCCATTTCGTCACAATGCCGAGAATATTATGAGAAACGCAAGAGATGACCAAGAACACACAGAGTTTGACTCATTTAAAATCGGCGGGTACCAGATCCCGGAAATCAGATATGCTGACGACACAGTCCTCCTATCGACCAACCCAGAAGGACTTGAACAATTAATTATGTCAACCAAAAAACTCAGCGAGACCCAGAATCTATACCTAAACACCAAGAAGACCAAAGTATTGACAACAGACAAAGTAAAGATCAAACCAGAAATTGAAATTGATAACGAAGACCTGGAAGGTGTTAATGAATTCGAATACTTAGCATCAATCATCAACAGTCCTAACGACTGTGCAGTAGAAATTAAAAGAAGACTTGCAATTGCTTCACATAAAGTAATACAGATGAAAAACATATGGCAAGCCACAAGCAAAGAAACAAAGTTACAACTGATCGGAGCATGTATATTCCCAGTAGCAACATATGGCTGCGAGACATATACACTCAATAACACAGTTGCAAAAAAGATTACATCATTCGAAATGAAATGCTACAGAAGGATGTTGAGAATACCCTGGACAGAAAAAAGACCAACAGAGAAGTCCTGCACTCACTAAATGTAGAGGAAAATTGGCTCCTAAATACCATCGCAATAAGGAAGCTGAAATTTTTCGGTCATATAAAAAGACATAATAGTCTGGAAAAATTAGTAATGGAAGGCATGGTCCCTGGAAAAAGGGGAAGGGGACGACCTGGGCGACGGTAGATCCAGGACATCACAGAGAGTCTGAACTTGTCTTTGGCTGATGCAGGTCGACTTGCCCAGAATCGTGATGCATTCAGAGCAGCTGTAATGGAGACAACGTTCTGGAAAGAATACGTCACATGATGATGATGATGTTAAAAATACTATGGACTGCTAAAAATAGGAAAAAGAATATCCTGGAAGAACCAAAAGCAGATACAGGAGCAAGTGGAAAGTAGAGCACCCAGGAGACCAAACAAATGATGCTGTCACGGGGTCTACTCCCCTTTTCTGCAATGATGGTCCAACAGTGGCCAAACCTCAGAGTCTCTGCTTAGGGTCTTCAAAGGTGTCTACCTTTCGCTCAAGATTACTCTTGGCAGAAATATGATTTAAAGAATGGTGTTTCAATTCTAGGGAGCCTAGAAGGAATTTAAAGAACTCAAGTACTACGGCTGATAGGATCCAGACCGTGTAAACTTTTTATCTTTCCTGACCTTCTATGAGTTAGGATTTTGCTCGTTCTGATGAACCCCCAACTGATTTAACTCAGTAAAATATTACTTAACTCTGTTATAAGTATTTACAATGACTGAGACATAAGGGTGCAATTCACTCAAAATGACTAAATCAACTATAAATTTGTATACTTACAGATAACAAAATTTAATAGTCAATTATCATTAACACATGTAAAATAAATAAGGGTGGGGTGAATTTAGGTATAGTTTTGAAAATTTCCACACAGGTGAAGGTCTGATTTGGAAAGTTGTTTATTAGAGAGTTCATTTGGCAGCTTTGACTGTATACTTAGCTGTCAGTAAGATGTCGGGTGGTTTCTGCTCCAGCCGTTGCTTGTTATTTCCAAGTTATAGACTGGTTCACTCGTCACTGGTCAAGTCTGGTGGCAGCAACACGTCCCTCGTAATAGCGTGGGTTAATTGCAAAAATGGTGCAGTGTCTGTTAAAATCCGTCTGCTGTAGGTGTCTAGCTTTGACTGCAGACCACTTATACCACTCACTTGTTTCACAAATAGCACCACCAATTGGTACCACCGACTTGTATCATGAAATAAGAGAGAAACAAATACCCTCCTGAGTATTGGGTTTCAAAATTACTGTATCCACTGCCGTCGTATCTGTCATGTCTTCTTGTACTCGTATTACATTAATTTTAACTAGCTGTTGGGAAAAGGTCCTAACTACTTACTCTGCCTCCCAGTGCAGGTCTGTTACAGTGTGTATTGCTGTTAATATATAATTTCGCTGATGAATGGCGATCAGCATAGGTCGGGCTTACAGATGGCCGACGGTGGTGCAATAGGCTGTTTTAATATACATATATATGCATGTTGTGAGTACCTTGATACTTATCTACTGCACTCACACACCACAGCAACAATGGGTCAGAAAATGGTGGAACTAGTTTAACTTTTCACTGTTTATTAACGCCACACACACGTAGACATCATAAGACGACATTTAATAGCAAAACATGGAGCTTCAGGTGAGGAATATCCAGGTAAACATAGATTCCAGAACATGGTATCAATTATCCGACAAAATCAGTTACATAAACCGATACAGCAGCTCATAGAGCGTCAGGTACAAAATTATCCATGGGAACGTAATAACTCATAGCATAAAACCTTTCAATCAATATTCTTATAAATGATGAGGATAGTGGCCGGAATAATCCATGGCCTAGCATATCAAACGTATCACTGGTCGCTAACACAGCAACTCGCTATATCATCTAGTAACAGGAAAAGAAAATCCATCCTAGACGAAATCACAGTACCTTAGAAAGCCAACATATCCCAGGCTTTGAATCAATGAATATAATATATCAATCTTCAATAACATACATCCTGGAATTATCAAATATTCCTTTTTCAAAAGAATATATGCTGGAACACACTAGCAAAAATGGTAAAGCGTCCATTTTCAAGCTCTGCCAGCAAAGTACTGTCACGGAAAACCCGCTGCTTAAAACAGCTCAGTACAATTCACTCAAGCACTAACTCGCAGCTTGAGATGTGAGCAGAATTCATCCGCCTTTCCCCCTCAAACTATATCATAGACCCTTCGACCAGATTCCTAAAATATTTTTAAAAACAAACTAACAGCTAGTCAGTAGAGCTGTGTTCAAAAAAATTACCGAGCATACAGCCCCTCAATTAAGAAAAATCTCTCAACACAAAGAGCGTGTTTACTAGCGTGTACCAAAAATCCGACCTGTACATTCAAATCTTTTAACAGTTAACTCCCCTTAATAAAACTCGACTTAACAAGGTCCCAGGGCCTCTGAAGAGACAAAGAAAGACTAGACCTTCTGCTATATCAGGCAGATTATAACAATAGTATCACCCTTCAGTCATAACTAACTGTGGGGATGCGCCCCTGAGGTGATCGCTCTCAGCTTGTTATTTTCTTGGTGTTCCTTTCGGCGTATTCTTTTTCTTTTGTTGTGAGAGCCTTTTTTCGCCCAGTCTGATGCGGCGCAGTAGAGAGCATCGCTATTTGCTGCCATCGGTAGCTTTATCGTCCCATGCTGATGCATTCATGTCCAGTGCCTTCATGACTATCTTGTGCACATCTTTCAACCTCAGCTGCGGTCGCCCTGCTGGTCTTTTGACATTTGCCAGTTGTCCGTAGAAAATGTCTATGGAATCGCTACCATCTTTGATGGAGCGGATATGGCCAAGCCAGAGTAGTCTGCGCTGTCTAACTAGTGAATACATGTTTTGAAGGCCAGCAAGTAACAGCACCTCGACATTTGTCACTTTGTCCTTCCACGAAATACTGAGGATGTGGCGTAGACACCGTTGATGGAATGCATCGAGCCTTCTTTTCTTGCTTAGAATAGGTTGTCGATGTCTCGCTGACATAATAGCGAGTTAGTTACAAGCGACTTGTATTCCACAAAGAGCGCAAAGGAAGAAAAAGATAAATTAATCTGTCATTGTAAAATCACAAAGTAATTTATGATTGGCTCAGATGTGTGGTTATGACAACTGTTCTATAGTATACTTCCTCTACTCCTTTAGTAAATAAATTTTGTTTCTCTGCACATGCTTTCTGTCATGTATCTCTTATTTCTTTACCAATTACCACCCTGAAAGAACATGTATTATTCTCCCAGTCTGTAAATTCAATGATATCTGTTAGCCTCACACAAGTTAGATCAACGATAAGCAAGCCAGAAGTTGTGGTGATCTACTTTAGAAATGCTGTAGTGTCTGAAGATCTACCTTGATAAAGTCATGTTTGTTTTCAGGTTTTAGAGTATCTGGAATTTGGAATAAATGTTGCCTATTTGTAACTTTTATATCTACCTGACGATCTGCAGTGAATGTCACGGATTGCCTCCCCTGCTTTGCAGTAGTGATCCAACAGTGGCCAAAACTCAAGAGTATATTAAATGGGTCGTCAAAAATGTCTTCCTTTGCACAAGATTACTCTTGGCAGAGATGTAGTTAGAAGAGTAATGACGCTTTTACCTTAAGGGAGAATTCACAAGATAATTCAGAACTCAAGAACAATGCTGCTTAGCACTGAACATGTGTTAAGTTATATCTGTCCGTCGCCTTTGGTGAAGGATTTAAGCAATCGTTTTTAGCCCGTTCAAGCCCCCAGCTGAGTTAATTCAGCGAATTCCTCTTATCATGGTATAGCTCTGTTTAGAGGTAAGTATATATATATATATATATATATATATATATATATATATATATATATATATATATATATATATATATATATATATATATATATATATATATATATATATATATATATATATATATATATATATATATATATATATATATATATATATATATATATATATATATATATATATATATATATATATATATGTATGACGACTTGGCTCTTCTGTCCCATAGCCGTAATCAGATGCAGGACAAATTGAAAACACTCGATGAGAGGTCACAGCAATTGGGTCTGAAAATACACAGGGAAAAGACAAAAATAATGCGAATAAATGCAGGTAATGATAACAGGGTTGAACTTGAAGAAACACCAATACAAGATGTAGAATCATACACATATCTTGGCAGTAATATAGACAAAGTTGGAGGGACAGACAGCGATATCAAAATAAGAATACAAAAGGCAAGAGGAGCTTTCATTGCATTGGGAAATATATGGAGATCAAGAGAAATAGGATCCAACACGAAAATAAGAATCTTCAACTCAAATTGAAGTCAGTCCTATTGTATGGCTCAGAGACATGGAGAACAACAAAGACAACAACCAAAAAGCTACAGACTTTCATAAATGGGTGCTTGCGTAGAATAGAGGGATTAAAATGGTATGACAAGGTTACCAACGTGGAACTGATGACAAGAACTAGACAAGTGCCAGTGGAACAAGAAATGAGAAGAAGACGATGGCGATGGATAGGACACACACTGAGGAAACCTGTTGATAGCATTACAAGGCAGTCCTTGTTCTGGAACCCCCAGGGCAAGAGAGGCAGAGGAAGACCAAGAAGTACATGGAGAAGAGAGTTGGAAACAGAGGTGAAAATGATGAGGAGAACATGGAAAGAACTTGAGATGATGGCACGTGACAGGAGGACTTGGCATGTGTTTGTTGAAGGCCTATGCTCCTTTGGGAGTGGGGTTATATGATATATATATATATATATATATATATATATATATATATATATATATATATATATATATATATATATATATATATATATATATATATATATATATATATATATATATATATATACAAATATAATATTCTGGCTCATACGTTTGCTTTCATACATGTAATAACTGAATAAACAACTATTGTTCAGTTTTAAAAGAACAGGTAACAAATTTAATAATCAATTAGTATTAACAGTTTAAAATAAAGGACTGACTTAAATTTTAACAACGATTTACTACAACGACTATTCCCGAACATTCTAGAATAGACTTTTTCTCAACAACAACTCACTATTTCATTCACCGCACGAGAAATGTTATTACTTTGGCAACTCAGTTTAGGAAAAACATAACAAAAACTTGACTCAGCACTTATCCTCAAGGGACGTAAAACACTACTCCTGATTCCTATCTCCTTGTTACATGGATTATTGCCCTTGGACTACCACCGTAATTTTAACTATAAAAGTCGATCTCATAAAATTAAAATTTCACCCGACTTTTTTTTTACCGACACTACCTGTTACATTATCTACAGCACCTGAAAAATAAATTTCTCTTAGAGAGAAAATTTTTCCCTTTTAACAAACAAAAAACCGATGTTATCTACACTAAATCTATCGTTAACTTATCGTCATTGCTCGTTTCACGTACCTTTCCACACTAGACTGTCATTTTCACCACCGTCCATTATAATATGCTTAAACTTCTTCCTAGTCTCAGATCCCCTTTAAGACCGTTTCCCATGTCTTCCTCTTGTCTTCGTCTCTATTGTCTCCATCTTGTATACTTTGTTTATCTCTCCCTATTATGTACTCCACGTAAGTTCCCTTCTCTGGAACCTTTCTTTTATACTCTCTATATTTAAATGTCTCTTCATCATTTCTCCTTAATGTCCCTCATTTCTCATGTAACTCGGCCAGTTTGCTATCGTCTCTTAGCTCTATTTGTTCTCTCCAGAACCCTCAATTTCTCATTATTGCTCATTTATAGTTTTCTCTTAGTTTCTCCATTATTTTTGTTATCTTTGGAACTTTCAATTGTCTCTTTGCCACCTTCCCATGGCTTGTCATTGTAATATTCGTTCCCTCTGTGTCGTATATTTTCGATAGGGTAATTCAGATCACTTTTGGTCCCTCCTGAATAGGACTGTATAGGACTAGTACAGGTGATAGCTCATTGAGAAATAAGGTAAAGAAATAGAATTTCACAAGTGAAATGGTGAAAGGTAAAATCTGTCCCTGGATTTGATAGATAATCAAACCAGCCTATCGATTACGACTGAGAGTTTGGATCAGACAGTTTCGTATAAATATATATATTTATATATTTAACCACTCACATATACACACACACAGATAAGTGACGACAATTAGACGCACATACGTGAAAACTTTCTCTATAAAATATGGATCTGTTTGAACACGCTGACCGCCACACGTGAATAAAGTTATGTAAATTTTTATTATCATAAAAAAAAGAAACTTACATCGACATTATTGAATATCAAATCAAAATACAATAAACATAGGTTAAGAATCAATTAAAGAGATAGACTCATAGGTGAAATTCTTTCCCCCCTCTGTTGCCAAGATCCCGTTATAAGAGAAATTATTAGCCCCAAAGAGTCACAGATTCATACGCTAAGGTCCAAGGTTTTCCCTCTCTCAGTAAAGAACAGAGTTTATATATATTAATCTATCCTAAGAGGAAAAAAGCATTAGCAAAAACTTTCATACAAGAGAAAATACAAAGTTATTACATGGGTTAAATCATAAACGAATTATTCATTCCTGTTATTCTCTCGCTCTGACAGCTGTGCTCACAGACAACATGCGCACTCTTACCTAATTGTTGTTTTTCATAACATCTGGAACAAATTGTTCAGTCACTCACAGACCATCCAAGTTTTTGAGTTTACTGGCGAGTCAAACCCCAGCTTCTCCAACTACTAATTAATCAAAATGTTGGGAAACGTTTGTCTCACTGTTGTAACAGGAGGCTGATGAAGGTCACTTCAATCTTTGTCCAGTTAGGAAAGTACTTATGATATCTAATGTTCACAGGGTACAATAGCTTGGAACTTCACTCGTTAAGGTGAATGTCAGGTACATAAATCGAAAAATAGGCCAGACAGGTCACTTGCCCGGTAATTATAATTAAATGTTCTTTATGTAAAGTTCTTCTCATACATAATGAAAGCCGCTAAGATTTAGGGTTTAAACCGTAAATAAATACTCAACCCTAATAATATATCTTCCGTAAATAATATTCATTAAACTTAAATAGAAACCCTAAGCTTAGAGCTAGTCTCATCGTTAAAACTTCCGTGAAATAAATTCTAGTCATTTAAAAAAATCAATCGTCATGAATTAGAAATACATTGATAAGGGTGGTTTTAGGCTGACTACTGACCACTAAAGATGATAAGCCACAATCTGGCCACTATGAACATTTACAGGTATAAGTCCAAGTCGTTGTTAATTTGTAGCCAAGTTAATTATAGACACCAGGAATATATATATAGGCTGTGGTGATGGTGTCTTGTCTGGTTTGAAGTAGGTTGCCGTGTGTGTAGGTGTGACGTAGATTCACAGTTCCACAATACAGGAGTTATGACATGTATAAGTCATAGAAATGTTATAACTGCTGGTGACGTTTCCATCATTTATTTCGGACGCCACAATGACAGATAATGATACATCCATTTCACAAAAAGTCATGGACATGACAGTTCATAGTATTCAGCATTAATAAAGTTTCTTCATGGATCTGCATACATTCTCTAAGTTGATATAGGTAATCCTAGCTGACGATAGCCTCAGCTTTATATCATAAATATTCATAAATATCAGTACTCCTCTCTGATGCTGGCAGATCAGATGTACAAAAATAAGTCTATGACTGTCCGCACGATAATGGCATTTCAGGAGTACAGGTCAAGCTGACCTTTATAGCATCCCTAAGTCTAACCCTCGACATAGATGCAATCGCTGGCATAGCGAAGATCCTAGAACATAGAAATTGTTCTCTGGGCCTAGAGCGACCCGTATATATATAGATCTCAGGTATGAAGATACCTGGGGTGTAATTCCTAGTAGAAGAACCTCTCCTTTCAGTAACACACAAGCGAGCAGAGAACGACAAAATGTCAAACATCTAGGTAGATCACAGAGTTCAATAAAGGAGGGTATTACCTTGCTTCAGAATCAACACCACAAAACATACTCCTCCAGGCGTTTTTGAATCATATAGGGAAAGCCTCGTTAGTTAACTAACTCACAGGAGGGCTACAGAATTCCCTATCAAAAATCACAGACGCAGCATGGCGTCCTCTCTGCTCAGTACATCTTCTCCACCCCCTGGGCGGAAGACTATTCTAACTCTCTTAAAGTTCCGACATGCGCAGAACGCATACGCCTGAGTAACACTCAAAACGAGACGATGAAGGAAACATTCCAACAAAGCTATGTTCAGAAATCACGCCTTATATGGACAGGGAATAAACCTCAACGCTGGTTTCAATCATTCCAAGAAACAGTTGACCGATACTACCGTATAAGGAGACATCGTTCGAAAAAATGGATTGACGAGTCAGGACACAAGAGAAGGTAACCCCCATAGTAAAATGTAACCACAGTTAAACAAGGATTATCTACCTTTGATCAACAAATTTAAAGTGTACAATTCATACAGATTAATTACACACAGTCTTAGAAAAATTCTGTGCGTAACATACATATAAATATATTTCGTCAATACTCATGAGTCATCAGTGCATTTACTTAGTTAGTCAAACTATTCTCTTGCTGGTTACTAGCAGTTTAATCAAATTTATTAATAGCCGAATGAGTTTAGCTAGAAATTTTAATTTATTCTGCTTTCCACGGTAACGCAGTAACTAGAGAAAATATAACTGACTTATCATTTAATCACTCTGCACAAAAGAAACTAGTGAAATAAAATAAGCGATCACCATTTAAATGACTCAATCCCTACTATATATATATATATATATATATATATATATATATATATATATATATATATATATATATATATATATATATATTTATCTCGCACAGCCTACTAAGACTATTCTCCAACGAAACTGAGATTTTACTTAATACAGCACATCTAGAAACGAAGCTAGAATGTGTCTAGAGAACTGCGGAGTCTAAATGAATACTGGATACTGAGTCTCAACTGCTCAGGTATAAATATCTCTCTGATGAAAGGAAAAAGGTTACGTCTAAGACTTGAGACATACTCAAATCCAGATGTTTACACCTACGTTCAGATTTACATTCAAATCTGCAAAATCAAAGATCTGCTCACCCGAATTACTTCGCACCAATGCCGACCAGGTCTCTCTCTGTTGCGTACGGACTCATTTGAGAACCGACGTATAATAAAAGACCAGACCCCGTACGAAGATTTCCTCGACTTACAGGATCACACGAATACTGCTTGCGGACTATGGCCATAAAACGTAATACCTTGTACACGCGAACTCGTCTTCGATCTAAGATTCCTGATGTTACTTGTCTAGAACGAGTTAACACGCTTCCGGTCTCTGGCGTTTAAAATTAACGTGAAACCGACTCGCGCTACTCATTACGTCTACTCGTAAACCTACATCAAATAGATGCAATTAAATGCTTGCTAAATTATAAGAAGACAAAGGTACGAATTGCTAACAATCTAGCGTATGCAAAAGAAAGGTAAAAGAGCGGAAAAAGGGTAAAAGAGCGGAAGAAAAAGGAAAAGACCAGTGTAGAATAAAGAATAGATATCTGAAATTTATTAATCATAATATCTCTGCGACACTCTGGAACCTTCCTCTATATCTCTGTTATCTCGTCTATAGCTTCTCATATTGCTTACACTCTTATCTCTACCATCTTGCTGTATGGCTTCTCATATCTCTTATACTCTTATCTCTCTGTCATGTTCCTGTATGGCTTCTCATACTCCTTTTTTTCTTATATCTCTGCCATCTCTTCTATGGCCTCTCACATTTTCCGTATCTCTCTTCTTATATCTCTGCAATCTTCCCTATGGCTCGTCATACTCCTTATCTCTTTGCCATCTCCTCTCTGGCCTCTCACATTTCTCCGTACACCCTTCGTATATCTCTGCCATCTCGCCATGGTTTATCTCAACCGTATTTATATGTACTCTCTATTTATCTCTTTTTTCTCTTTTGCCATTTCCTCCATGGCCTCTCATTTTTCTCCTACTTCTTCCCTCTGAAACTCTCCATTTCATATTACTGTCAATGTGTTCGGAGAAGACTAGCTTCTCACAAAGTCTTCTCAAGACTCTGGCAATCGCCGCGAAATATCTATCCTCCTCGACTCCATTATCCCTTTCCTTCCCTCTAGAACTAACACTTCTAATTTCTCTTTTTTGTCCATATTCTCGCCATTTCTCCATGGTCCTCATCTGTTTCATTCCTGCCATCTTCTCTATGGCTTCTCCAAATTTCATGTATTTCTTATTCTCTCTGCCATCTTCCCTTTGCTTCTCTTTTATACTCATATTCTCTATTTTCACAACTCTTATAACTTCTCAAATTCTCTCTTCATCTCCGCCATTTTCCTTATTACTCATACCCCTTTGTCTCTCTGCTGTTTTCCCTATGGCTTCTTAATTCTCTTTCTTCTTGTCTGCTCCACTGTAGTTGTCTACCGTTCAGACCTACTCAGCTCGTTATTATGCTCAGTATAGAACGATTGCATATAGCTTTCACACAACTAGACTACCGCCGCATTTGTTCTACTTCTCTACTTCCTCTCTTCCTCATTATCCACTATTTCAATTCCCTCCCTGGAACTTTCTGTATAATTTCTCTTCTCTACCATCTCTATGGTTTTATGTATATTTTTATAGGTAAAAGGTGAAAGATCCCGTTACATGCCTATTGAGGCATATTGGGAATACAGTGTTTGGCCCGTATTTTCTTGACCATCGGCACACTAGGGGTGATGTGGTCAGCATAACGCCGGCCACCTTAACCTTCCCAGAGTTGTTCTGGTGCCCAATTCATGAGGCTGGGTCAACCCCGCAGCCATTTGCTGTCTACAAAATTCCACCTCAACTGGGGATCGAACCATGGACCACCGAGCTAGGAAGCCAGTGCACTAACCACTGCATAATGTAGCTCTTCTACACAATTGTAAATATGGGTGATTGCGTTTGTATCAGCACATTTATGTGTATGTTTCATGATTGTGTGTGTGTGTATATGCAGTATGGGAGCGCAGTTTAAGCAGTTTGTCTAGGGCGCCAAAGGAGTTATCCACATATGACGCCACGTTGTTTTTGTCCTTATTTTTAACGGCCCCCACCCCCATGTTGTACTGGATTTTCGCTTCTATCCCTAACAGGCTGTGCGGTTTTATGTGACGCCGCAGCATGTGCAACATCCAGCAATGTTATCTTTTCTTTGAGTCTTTAAATCCGCAGCGATAGTTTTTCGAAGAATATACCACTATGTAGAGAAGTCTCGCCAGCATCATACACATCGCTCTGCAGTCAGCGTTGCAACAACCATTAATTTTGCGAACTCGCCCAAATATACCTCTCATTCATTCATTCATTCATTCATTTGTCCATCACTCTTCAGCCATTTCTGCAGAATAAGAGAAGACTACTGACTACCAGGACAGAGATGGAAAATCAAGAGCTAGTTACCCAGACTTCCGGGACGACCCACAATTTGCTGGGAGTGAATTCGAAAATTCCTGAAAGACAGAGGACTGAACTGGGACCAGGTAAAAAGAAAGCCGATATGACAGCATGTCACTCTCTCTGGCTAACCTCTACATCTTAGAGTAGAATATGAACGACTTAGTATACACAATTAATATGAAAATGCAGAGTTCAGTTCTACCCGCAACCTACGAGTATTTGTTACGTTTAGTCTTACTGTCTCAATCTATCGTCTTTGCAGTTGTCACGTGGCCTGGAACATTAAATCTGATTTGACTTACAAATAAATATTTTTGATTATCAGCACTGTTTTTCCTTTCATCGTGAGGTCAAGTCTGCCAGCCAGTAAAGTAGTAAAGCTGTTGCCAGTATTTTAAAAAGTGGTTAGCACATCTTGGCTTCGAACTATTACAGATGTTTCAGTTGCGCTCATAAAACGTTTAGCAAGTAGGCGTAAACAAAAAACAACTTCAGGCTGTATCTACGTGTACTTAAGAACTGACCTTTCTGGTTTATCTGTGGCTTCAATCTGTCATATATGATAAAAACATGACTGGAACACGCAAACAAATGTGTTACATTGTGAAGATTTAAGTCCACACTCATAATTTTTCCCATACAGAAAAAGGAAATTGTAGCTAAAGAAAGGTCTAGAAACTAATAACTTTTCTTATTCATGATAATCCGGTGATGTTTGATTATCAATAAAGGTTTCGTTGTTAAGCTATCAGGTATGATCTTATTTGAATACTTTTTGTCAAAGCGCCTCGTTTCTTTTTCTTTTCTTCTCCATATCTTATCAATAAGGAAGTTTATTTTATCCAATGCTTCGATTTGATTTCTTATCAGGTCCGGTTGAATTCACGTGTCGAGGGTAGATTAGATAAGGGGATCTTACCCCTTTACTCCCAGTAGATCATTATCATCATCATCCTTCACGCTGCCATCAGAGGTTCTACCCAACTTGTCTTTAAATGGGATACCTGACTTTTCTCTTGAGCCTTAATGACCGTCTGCAAGGTCTTATACCTTGTTATATGCCCAATATATTTAGTTGCCTAATTTTGATCTGAGCGTCGGATTGGCAGAATGGTTAAAGCGCTGGTCTCTTGGCATAGGTGCCGGGTTCAATTCACGGTGTCGACACGCTCCAGTCTACCCAGCTTGTAAATGGGTACCTGACTTTTCTCTTGAGTAAGGGAAGGAAAAGGCAGCGAAGAAGGGAACTGGTCGCCCCCACCTCCCGATGCTGGACCTAGGATGGTGAAGTCCTTAACACTTCACTTCTCTACGGCAGTATCTGCTATGGGACTACCTTGACCTTTTTTAATTTTGATCTCCTATATTAATTCTCTGTTCACATCTATGTTTTCTATGACCTCTTTATTTGTTTTCTTATCTTTCCATGAGATGCGCCTCATTCTTCAACATATCCACATCTCGAGAGCCTCAATTCTCTCTTCCAATTGCTTTTTCGTTGTCCATGTTTCTGCACCATACAGTAATGACGAATATATGTAACACTTTATGATTATCAGTTTTAATTTGTGAGTTATTTGTTTAGATGTCAATATCTGTCTCGACATGTTGTTGAATGTAGCTCTGGCCATTTCTATTCTCGTCTTGATTTCTGTTTTACATCTGCCATCTTCTGTTATTATATGACCAAGATATGAGAAGCTCTTGACTTGTTCCCGGAATTTCCAATTGAAGCTTAACTTAAATGATGGCTTATCGTCTGTTTTGCTAATTATTATAGTTTTCGTTTTCTTAATGTAAATGTACAATCTATATTCGTGACTTCTGCTGTTTACTTGCTTCACTAGTTCTTGTAAATCTTCTTGACTTTCAGCTAACAAAATGGTATCATCGGAATATCTAAGGTTGTTTGTTGATCTTCCGCTGACGTTCAGTCCTGTCATTTCTTGTATCTGTTTGAAAATGTTTTCTGTGTATAGATTAAATAGGCAAGGGGACTGTACACAACCTTGTCTCACCCTTCTTTTTATGTCTACATTTACTGCAGCAGTTTGTTCCCAATAATAGTTACTGAGTATTCTTATGTCTCTTCCATCAATACCTATGTTTTCGAGGCATTCAATTATTTTCTCCTGAGTGACTCTGTCAAGCTGCCATCACCGGTGTCAATACCTTGTCGAGGTATGGCGGCTTGCGTATCCTGATTACCCCCAGAGCTATGCCAGTGGGAGTTTTACTCCTGGAAGATTCTACCAAGCTGGACAGGTTTGCGCGGGCAGGGGTCAGACTAAAGCAGACACCCTGGTCCTCCAGGTTGGGGGTTTTAGCATAGGGCTGGCACCCCTGCCTATGTTAAAAAAAATTGAAGTTACGGAAACATCAACGAATAAACAAACTTTGCTGCGGGACAGACATCCGGAGCCTGAGGCTCGTATGACTGTCAGTGGTGAAAGCCGAAAGGAAGCCACTGACATGACAACGGACGTCCTGACCGCAAAACATGATACAAGAATAGGATTTTGGAATGTCAGGACAATGAATGAGACGGGTAAACTAAAACAGGTCACGGCAGAAATGAGAAACTATAGGTTACACATTCTAGGGATAAGCGAGAGCAGATGGACAGGGGCAGGAAAAGTTAAAACAGCAACAGGAGAAACAGTACTTTACTCTGGAAGAGAGGATGGACAGCACAATGAAGGTGTAGCCATTATTCTACAGAAAGGAATAGAAAGGACATTACTGGAATGGAAACCCATCAACAACAGACTGATAAGATTAAGATTGAGAGGTAGATTCACCAATACTACAATAATACAATGCTACGCACCAACGAATGACAGCGATGAAGAAGTCAAGGATGAATTCTATCAACAACTGCAGAAAGAAATGGAAGACACACCTAAATATGATCTTATTATAGTAATGGGAGACCTCAATGCGAAAGCTGGTACACACAATACATATAATGAAAGAGTAATGGGGAAATGCGGCAGCGGAACAGCAAACGAAAATGGGGATAAATTAATAAGTTTCTGTAGTATTAACAACCTGGTCATTGGAGGAACACTATTCCCACATAAAGAAATTCACAAATTAACACGGGAATCACCAAATGGTCGGGACAGAAACCAGATAGACCACATCATGATTAACGGTAGATGGAGACATGCATTACAAGATGTGAAGGTATGAAGAGGTGCAGATGTGGGAAGTGATCACCATTTAGTAGTAGCAAAACTGAAAGTGAAACTAAGAAGGGCTGCACCAACTGTAACTACACAGAAAAGGTTTGACATCAGCAAATTGAAGGACCCCCTTACCAGAAAAGCTTTTGCGGCTGAGATAAAGAAACGATATCAATTTGCCAAAAGTCAGGAAAAGACATTGACATGATATAGACCAGAAATTCAACACTATTTCAACAATATATAAGGAAAGCAGCAAATCATGCTTGGGATTCCAGGAAAGGAAGAAGCAAGACTGGATAACACCAGAAACATTAAACACCATAACACTGAGAAAGGAAATGAAAAGAAAGAAAACAGAAGCGAAGTCCCACAGGTTAAAGCAACTATATAGCGAACAGTACAGTCAGCTTGACAAGGAAGTTAAACGCCAAACCCGAGCCAACAAAAGGAATTTCCTAGACGATCTTGCAAGACAGGCAGAAGAGGCAGCACTGAGAAATGAACAAAGCCCAGTATACAAAATAACTAAATTCATCAGCTGAAAACGAGGTGCAAACAATATTACATTAGTAAGAGATAAGCAAGGAAATCTCATCACGACAGCAGAGGGACGGGAAACCATATGGGCAGAGCACTTCAGAGAAACTCTGAACAAGGAACCACCAGAGACACAATTGAATGTTCCTGAGGCTGAAAACGATCTAGATGTAAATACAGACATTCCACGAAAAGAAGAAATCATCACAGCAATCAAAGGGTTAAAGAACGGAAAAGCTTCTGGCCATGATAACTTAAATGCAGAGCTATTTAAGACAGATACTGAGCTAGCAGCAGAACTATTAGAACCACTATTTGCACAAGTCTGGAAAACGGGGACAACACCATCAGAGTGGAACAAAGGAATAATTGTCAATGTGCACAAGAAGGGAGATCTTGCAGACTGCAATAATTGGAGAGGAATCACTCTTCTCTCAGTTCCCAGCAAAATACTAGGCAGTATAATTATACAGAGAATTTCAAAAGCAGTAGACCAAAAACTGAGGAAAGAACAAGCAGGATTTAGAAAGAACAGAAGATGTGTAGATCATATATTCACTCTCAGGAACATTATAGAGCAGTGCTCAGAATGGCAAAGACAGCTGTACATTAATTTCGTTGATTTTGAAGAGGCTTTTGACAGCATACATAGGGACAGTTTATGGAAAATACTGAGGGCTTATGGAATTCCAAGCTGCATAGTGTCAATCATAAAAAGCCTATATGCCAACTTTACGTGTAGTGTTGGGCAGAGCAACCTAACCTTTGAGGTGAAGACAGGAGTACGACAGGGATGCCCCTTATCAACCGCTCTATTTTTAACAGTCATAGACTGTGTGATGCGCCAGATAACAGAGGGCAGTCCAAGAGGAATACGATGGAATACATTTTCTACATTGGAAGATCTGGAATATGCAGATGACATTGCACTACTAGCATATTCACATCAACACATCCAGGAAAAAACGGATAGACTTAATAAGTTTAGCCAGCAGGTGGGCTTGAACATCAATTTAAAGAAGTCAGAGGTCGTGACGCTCAATGTGAGCAACCCTGAGCCCATATCAGTAAGGAATCAGCAACTGGTACAGACAGACACCTTCACATACCTAGGATGCATATTAACACCAGACGGCGAGGCAGGGAAAGACATCAACATCAGAATGAACAAGGCAAGAACAGCCTTTTTTAGCCTAAACAACATCTGGAAGTCCTCTCAATACAGCACAAGCACAAAATTAAGATTATATCAGAGCTGTGTGCTTTCTGTGCTTCTCTACGGTGCGGAATGCTGGAGAGTTACAGAGAAGGAAATGTCGAAATTGTCCTCTTTTCACACAACATGCCTAAGAAAAATTCACAGAATCTTTTGGCCGAATTTCATCACCAACCAAGATCTGCTTACTCGGAGCAAGCAAGAGGACATGCACACCATCATAGCTGGCAGACGCTGGAGCTGGGTTGGCCATGTCCTCAGAAGAGACCCCGATGCCATCACAAGAACAGCTATGCTTTGGACCCCTGAAGGAAAACGAAAGAGAGGCCGACCAAAAACAACTTGGCGGAGGACTGTGGAGGCTGAGATGCAAAGAATGAACCAGAGTTGGGGCACTGTACGAAGGATGGCCACCGACCGAGCAAAGTGGAATCAATTTGTTGTTGCCCTACAAGACGCCATTAGGCGTGATGGCCACTGACTGCTTTGACGGTCGGCGGCTAAGGATCAAAGGAGAAGAAGACTCTGTCAAAAGCCTTCTTATGGTTAATGAAGCACACGTAAATATTTTTCTGGTTTTAAGGACTATCTTCATTGCACACATACAACTCCATCAGTGCTCCGATCTCCACCTCTAGATCACACAAGGAAGATCTCAGCACAGTGGACGAACTCCGTGGCACCGGCGAGAATCCCAATGTGTGTATATAGGAATCACACATTTTATAAATATTTGTGTGGTGGGTAGGTTTCTAGTTGTTAAATTTTGCCACGGCAACGTCCTTGTGGCCTATTCCAACTGCAGTGGGATTTTTAACCTGTGCAACTTGCACACGGTACCTCTTATTTTTTCGCACTTATCCGAGAAGACTAGACATCCGATCTCACTACCCTCGAGACTGGTGGTGGGGGAAGTATGACATCATTAGAACCACTGGTTCTGAAAAAAATTTCCATAAATTATATTCCCTCAACTGGGAATCGAACCCGATACCTCTAGAATTCGAAGCGGACGAAATACTTCTTAGCAACTCCGAGGCTCTCTTTGTCTTCCCCTATCTCTTTTTCCTTCAATCTTACCTGTTGTTACGATTTATTCCAGCTTTCCTCGTCTCATAACATGCCCCCAAAAAAGTGGATTGCTTCTTTCTAACTTGTGAAATAAGTTTCCTTTGCGCATTGACCTCTTTCAGGACATCCTCATTACTCTTTTTGGCTGTCCATGATATTTTTAACATTCTTCTGTAAAACCACATCTCTGTGGCCTCTAGTGCCTTAATTACTTATTTACTAATTGTCCATGACTCGTTCCCATATGTCAGTATTGGTTCTATTTAACAATTCCTTACTTCCAAAGACAATGACTTGTTGCATAAAATACTCTTCATTTTATAGAATGCTGCATTTGCCTGAGCTATTCAGCTCTTCACTTCTGAGATGCATATTCCATCTATTGTTATTAATATTCCCAGGTATTTGAATTTAGTGACTTGTTTTAAAAATGTTCCATTTACTTTGGTAGCGCATTCTGTGGTAGCTATTTTCTTTTATGCGACCATTGATTCTGTCTTTTTTGTTATTAAGGCTGAAGCCTTTATTTTCACTTTCTGTCACTATTGTATCAACCATTTCCTGCAGCTTCTTGTCACTTTTTGCTATTAAGACTGTATCATCAGCGCCCCTTCAGTCATAACTGACTATGGGAACGCGCCCCGTACTTGTCTTGAGAACTTTATTTCGCCCAATCTGAGGTGGCGCTGTAGAAAGCATCGCCACTTGGGGCGATCGGCAGCTTCATCCTCCCAGGTTGCTGGACTTATTTCCAGCGCCCTCATGCCTCTCTTGCACTCATCTTTAAACCTCAGCTGCGGTCGCCCAAGTGTTCTTTTGCCATCTACCAGATGTCCGTAGAAGATATCTTTAGGGATGAGACCATCTTCCATGCAACGACCATGTCCATGCCACCGTAATCTGCACTATATATATATATATATATATATATATATATATATATATACGGTATGGATATATATATATATATATATATATATATATATATATATATATATATATATATATATATATATATATATATATATATATATATATATATATATATATATATATATACGCACACACCTTACCATGTTTTAAATTATTAACTGGTAACTGTTTTAGTTTTTGAAATGCACCGGACGACCCAGTACAGTTGCGTTTAACATTTTTTCTAACAAATTTTATAAATAAAGCAATACTTACATTTTTGGAGCAAGCTATTATTAACTATATCATAAAGTTCGACTTACCACATCTACAGCGCCATGACGACACAAGTTCACCTAGTGTATGCTTTTATGCCGCCGACAGATAGGTGTTGCGTTTACCTGTTTAACAACAACGAATTGGAAGACTGACTTTATCAACGTGATCATCTCAGAAAATAACATCTGGTGTTTGATCATTCAACATTTATCTGCTTTATATGTTTTAATCTTTCAAGAATTTATAAATAACTTTGCCATAAATAAATTGCTTTTGTGTGGGTGCATTCAAATTGTTGCTCAGTTGTTGACACGGAGAGATGGCTAATATTACGGGGATTTATGAACATAAAGACTTGAGATAGTCGATAGCGCGAGGACAAGAATGTGTTAGAAAATATCTTAGAATGGTTTGATTTATTGTTTGATAACTGTCAACTGGCAGAAGTTAAATAATTCTGGGTGTTTTAATGAATGAATGTTCTTATTCGAAAACTACCATTGTAGAATGGTAAACAGCCTAAAATTACATTGTGTAAATCTTAAATGCGTTAGACGGATAAACTTCTGTTTCTTTTTTCAAATAAATTTCCTGGTGGAGTAGGAGATCATGTCTCTCCACAACGTCCTGTCTACGGTGCCATTTGTTGACCTCTTTTCTTGCCATGATCTCAAACTGTCTGGTTTCTGCTCTCTGTGTTTTCTTCTATCTCTGATTCCTTCAATCTTTCCTGTTGTCACGATATATTCCAGATGTCTTCTTCTCAAAAGATGCTCAAATAAAGTGGATTGCTTCTTTCTAACACGAAAAATTAGCTTTCTTCGCGCTTTGGCCTCTTTCAGGACATCCTCACTACTTGTTCAAGCTGTCCATGCTATTGTTAAAATTCTTCTGTAAAACCACATTTCTTGTTTTTTTTCTACTTGTTTGCTAATTGTTCATGACTCACTACCGTATGTTAGAATTGGTTCTATATAACACTGTAAAACTCTCTTTCTTACTTTCACTGACAAAGAATTGAGGGATAAACAGAGACAAAAAGAGAGACAGATAGATAAATAGATAAATAGTACTAAATAGATAGTTAGAATTCAGAGATATAGACGGAATGATAGAACTAAGGAAAGAACGAACTTCATTTTAACAGAAATGAGAATTGGGCAAACAGGTCGGTCTAGCATTCTGCCTCTTGTCATATAGCTTGTTTATGTATCCTGACACTTATACATGCTATCAAACTGTAAGCAATTCATTTGTACATTTTCACATTGATCAAATACAAAGTTTCAGTGTGACGCAGTCACATAACGTCACAGTTGTTAGAGAGGTAAAAATCAATGATTTCATTGCATTCGTTTATTTTTAAATTGTTTATACCAAGTGTATGAAGGTAACGCTCATTGTATACCAGGTGACTCATAGGTGTATGAAGGTGAGGATCATGTGCAAAATACCTTAAAAATCAGATTCCAAAACAGATAGAAACATTTTAAAATTTTACATTTTAAAAATATTAAGTAGGGAAGGTGGTAATAACATGTCATATAATTGCATACATTCGATGTTTGTTATGGTATTTTGTGTGTGTGTGGCCTAGTCACTTGCTTTGGCAATGATTAGTTAAGGGTGGGGGGGGGGGGGGGGGGGGTGGGGGGGGGGGGGGGGGAAAGATTAATGGCCTTACAAAAATAAGCGTCCAATTGGCAGAGTGGTTAGAGCTGCCTCTTGCGGCAAAGGTGCCATGTTCGAATCACGGTACCGACACGCTTCAGTCTACCCAGCTGTAAATGGGTACTTGACTAAGTTATGGATAGAAAATGCAAGGAGAAATAGAACTGGTCACCCCCACCTCTCGATGCTGGACCTAGTATGGTGAAGTCTCTAACACTTCACTCCCCTACAGCAGTATCTGCTATGGGGGTACCTTGACCTTTTACCAAAACATAAAATGGTAACTAAAGTTAACAAAACTTCTAAGCTGTCAGAGGGTGCCACTGTTGCCACTACAGTAAACAAATAGAGGTCGTTGAAATTACTTCCGAAAAAAGACGGTGGTTTATTAGAGAATGAGAACTTACCAGAGACAAGAAACTCTTCAACGACCGCGAAGAGAAGCTCAAAACAACAACCCTGCACAAACATATAATTTAAATGAAGGGTGATGTTGTAATGCACATTTGTGGAACTATTACCATAATTTTAGTTGGTAAAATTCCCCTTTAATGTTTGTCAATTCAAACATGTCTTAAAGTATGATTAACAGATAGAAAATTCACTAACTGTTGTCACAAGGGAAATGACAGTATAGGAGGAATGGTTGTAGATTATCCATGCTTTTACCAAATCTTATGAATAAAACAGCTTCAAAGATGTGTGCAAGAGAGATATGAAGGCACATGACATAAATCCACCAACCAGGGAGGATGAAGCTGCTGATCGCACCAAGCGGTGATTCATCATGCGGTGCCGACTCAGATTTGGCGAAAAGAAGCTCTTGCAACATGCAGAAGAAAAAAGAACGCGCCGAAAGAAACACCGGGAATAAAAATTGCTGAGGTCTATCAACTCAGTGGCGCATTCCCATAGTCAAACATGGCGAAGGGAGCTTCTATTCTCTACTATCGGACTAATATGAACAACAGCACCATTGCCACTATATGGAGAACATCAAACCTTACAATAGATTATTGTCTTCACTTCCTCTGGAGCTAAACTAACTAAAGTTCCTGGGAAGGGACCGTATTTCTTCTATATCATTGAACGTTAAAACGGAATTCACCTATTGAAACTCCAAAACATGCCTAATTGTATATCTTGGATACAGGCAAACTCTAAGTGTAGAATGGAGAAAAATCCAGGATGCAATAGAGAAATAGTTTAATATACTATCAGTGACATCAATCCATTTGCTGTGTCGTACAGTATGTTGACGGACATTTAGAGTGAAGAACAAAAGAGAGCAAGATCAGAAAGTATAATAGACAGACAGACAGACAGAGACAGACAGACAGACAGACAGACAGACAGACAGACAGACAGACAGACAGACAGACAGACAAACAGACAGAGACAGACAGACAGACAGACCGATAGATAGATAGATAGGTAGATAGATAGATAGATAGATAGATAGATAGATAGATAGATAGATAGATAGATAGATAGATAGATAGATAGATAGATAGATAGATAGATAGATAGATAGATAGATAGATAGATAGATAGATAGATAGATAGATAGATAGATAGATAGATAGATAGATAGATAGATAGATAGATAGATAGATAGATAGATAGATCATCATCACATCACAGATACTTAAAGGTACCCACTACCTGTATATCATAAATTATAAACCCAGCCAATACAAGTGTAATCTAACAATACAATAACTGAATGAAGTAATAATGAAATAATGTAATCATGACATAAAACTCAACAGAAAGGTAACGTAGTCGGCTTAATCTTTATTAATTTTATTATCAAATTACCTTTTTATTTTAGTTTCAAGAGTTAACAGCTCATGATATCGCAATTTTCGAGAAAAGGCAATAAATTGCATTCGCTTTGAACACGTCCGCTCCTACGACTGAATTTTGTTTACGTAGTACGAATAAATATATTTTTCGGGCTATCTCCTTCAGTTCATCCGTTTACCGTGGTTGTAGTAAGGAGAAGAAGAAATCAACGGTTACTGTTACAACATCTTCTCTCTCTCTTCCTCTGAGGTTGCCTTTATGTTGTGCCCCATGGTGTTCTAACAAGATACAACCGTATGAACCGTCTTTCGTGTATATGTGATATTTCTCTCGTAAACATGACTTGGTTTCTTGTTATCAGAAGGGTTTATTTTTTTTAGTTTTGATCCCCTGCTTGGTGATTTGAATAGCTTGTCATAATTCTTTACCTGTAACTGTTACACCCACAAGAACTTCCTTGATTGAAGTCTGTGGTGTCTCTTCCACAGGTCTAACTTGACTTGTCACGGCTTAGAAATTCTTTCTGCGATATTTTCAGTATATGTTTTCAATTTTGTTAGAATACACGCTGTCCCCTCAAGGTCAAGGTAGAGAGGCATTAGGAGATTCTATGAACATTCTTCATTACTCTTAAGCTCCCCAAGGAACATAGGCCAACAACAAATTCCTGCTACGTCACGTGACCTGTGTCATCCGCTCAAGTCCTTCCACTGTTTTCTTTATCCCTTTAGTTTCTCTCTCAATAGTCTTCTTCACGAGTGTCTCCCACCGCCTTTTTTTACCATGGGAATTCTAGACTCAGGACTGCCTTGTGAAGCTGTCGACCAGTTTCCTTAATGTGTGGCCCTATCCATTGGCAAAGTCTCCTTCTCATCTCGTGTTTCTCTGGTACTTGTTTAGCTCTTGTCATCAGTTCCACATTGTTGATCTTTTTCATACCATTTGTACTTATTCTTGTCTACACAAGCATCCATTACAAGCCTGTAACTTTTTGACTGTTGTTTTTCTTTTTCTGTATATTTAAGAGCCATAGAATAGTGCTGACTTCACGTTTCTAAGAACATAAGCTTTATATATACACACACACACACACACACACACACACACACACACACACACACACACACACACACACACACATATTTCCCAGTGGCGTATCCTGGTAATGCGAGCTAGGCGTGCTGCTACTTAAAATGAATATGTACGCCTACTATTTAACTTCTTCCCCTCTTAATTTAAAAACCATCTATATTCAATTACGCAACGATAGTTATTAGGGGTATATGTCAATTATCTCCGAAATACTAATTAACTTACAACTTGAAACTCACTGTCATTGTAATAATCTGCATTCCCGGCAACTAACAAAAATTAATCACAAAAAAACACTGGACGGACACAGCCGAGTTTTACAACTCGAGAGCTGCTAGGCCACCGCACGCATGTTCGCATTGTATTGACGTATCTGCCCATGACCCCGGTTCACACAAACCAGTCTTTAGACGTGAATCCGAACGGTCCAGCACGCATTGTGACGGAATTACCCGAGAAACTTCGGGCGATTGCTACAACCAATAAAAACTGAACTATAAAACGCTTCTGTGAAACTGAAACTAGACGTACTCGTAGATTCTATGCGGGAAAATCCGTTATCCTGATGCGTGCGGTCCGAAAGCAGAACTTAGAGGAGAAATATTTTATAGAATAATAAATTAAATTTTTATTTTCCTTCGCGCATAGGTGTGCGCAGCACGCACAGCACACATAGAGAATACGCCACTGATATTTCCTTATTATTATCATCACCATCGACCTTCACCTCTTGTCAACAAATAAATTCCAAGAACTTCCTGTTTTTTCGTTGAACGTCTTTCCATGTCTTCGTTATCCCCTTCATGCCTCTCACTAGTTTCCTTGTTTGTTTGTTTGTTTTTTGCTCTGTCCCTCTTATTCTTTTACCATGAGGATTCCAGAACAAGGTCTGTCTTGTAATGCTGTCATCATTTTTCCACAATGAAGAAACATAATGAGCTGAAAACACAGCAGGACAAATGGAGAAATATAGAGAATATGTGACACTCAGAACAGAAGCAAAGAATAAGGTGCTAGCAGCAAAACAGAAGTCCTGGGAAGAATTTGGAGAAAAGTTTGAAAAAGATGCGCAAGAAAACCAAACATTGTTCTATAAGACCTTCTCTCTTCCAAACGTCTACACCTCACGGTAGAAGGGGAACGACTAAGTAAGTGTTGAGTTTGTTTTATGGTTGAGTACAGTTTATACTGGTGAAGAGGTAGCTTCAAACGCGAATGGTTAAAATGAACGAATGTCAACAATATTCTTCCAACGAACTTCAACAAGTAGTGAACTGGGCAAGTACTGGCAGTACATAAGTCGGTGATGACTGTACATCGATTTTATTCAACATGACACAGACGGAGTGGACAAGACTAACATCGTCACAGGCGCAAAGATCATACATCAGCATAATGGTAATTACTTTTAAAGTTCCTGAAGATTCTCTACCATATTGTCCTCTGACTCAAGTGACTAAGGATCACAAACTGTTACCGTATAATATTCTTCTCATTCAAGTCCGTTGACCTTCTCTCAAGGACGTCTATCATGGTAACGTATTCATACTCCAGGATAAAATCTTCCATATCATACTTCACAATCCCATACGTTCTCCAAAACATAACGTTAGATAGCATATAGTTTCAAACAAAGTCATACACGATAATACGAACAGGTTAGAGATTCCAGTTGACTAACCTCTCCCATTCTATGCCACGCTTCTGGCATTGTTGTAACAGCATATTAAAACATGTGCATAAGGTAATCAATAACTTCTTCCACTCGTAGGAATCCTTCTTCTACGATACAAATCCTAAAGGCAAACGACTCTGTAGATCCATTCTAGGAATAACATCTTCCCGCTAGACTAGTATTAGAGCGGCCTTATAATACAGCTTTAAATAAGAAGTGGGGCGATAACTTACGTGACATTGCTGCTATTGGTTTCGACCTGAAGACCAATACAGATCACTAGAATAAATGGCTTTCCATAAACATGCCATTGAATACAAATATAATATAACAATCATGGACATAAACAAGTTCCATGTTGCCCTTCAAATCATGACGTCAGAAAACTAATCAACTAGGTTACCCGTGCGTCCCAAAGCAACACTCACTGCTTCGTGCACGTCAGTGCGCGAATCATTCGACCGCACAAATAATATAACTATATCAAGACTGGTGCGTACATTTGGCAGGACCGAAGACTACCCCCTTAGGTAATAAATGTACGTAACAGCTACCTTATCACCTCCCCTTAAAAAAATTAATTCTATTAATTTTTTTCGAACTAAGTACCCGAGAGAGGTGAGTCAGAACTACAACAAGATATGAAATGCATAAAGTTATATCATATTAAGAAAAGAATATTAAATTGAAATCAATATAACTAAATGACAGTATGCATTAAAGCACACATCCACTATCGACCTACTTTGGAACGATGTGGTAATATACGAAGTAAAACAAGTTGAAAAATGAAAATGAAGAAACCATAAAAAAAAGATGATAATAAAATTCAACTAAGTTTAAAAAAAAAAAAAGATTTGAAACATATGATTTCAAAATGAAAATGAACAGCAACACTGATGATAATCAATGATAAGAGAATCAATAGAACAGAAAATTTTAAAATACAACATGCAAAATGAAACAAAGCATAATTAAACACTTTAAGAAGCAACACACTTACTATTTTCTAACACTAGTAAGTTTGACTAGTTATCTAAAAGTGAGATATCATGTAGTGGGATATGTGAATGCAGGCATTACGTGACAACTAAGAAAGTTAGTATGTGTGTGATCCATAATCAATTAAATAGATTAAGTTGAATTAATCTAATTTATATATTCCTTAATTACTAACAAATAACTAGTTAACAATATATTCTAAGTAATTACAATATCACTATCAATATGTCACTGTTCCGTTACAATTAGATAGTAATCGACGAGATAATGTTCTCAATGTTCCATACACGATATAATATATTCTCTAACACGTTATGTAGTGTAATATGTTCCATAGGAATAACAAATGTATATTTGTAGCTCTTAACAATGTTGCCATATTAATAAAAAGTTACTGTAGTACCAATGTTCGCGTACTAAGAAAACGTTAATATAGTATCAATAACAATGTACAAAGTTATTCGTGTTTCGGTGAGGATGTTTCACCATCTGGAAGTGGTTTAGTTTCAACACGTTCACTTGGGCATCTTGATAGACAGTCTGCGAACACATTCTGCACTCCAGGGATAGCTCGTATCTCAAAATGGAACGGTTGAAGTGCTATAGCGTAACGCGCTGACTTTGATGACTTAACGTTCCCTGTGTTCAGTGCTGTAAGAGCTTTCTGGTCAGACTCCACCACAAAGTGTGAGCCGAGGAGATAACGATCCAGTTTAGTGATTGCCCAGACAAGAGCGAGGAGCTCTTTATCCAGAACGGAATATTTCATCTCGCTTGGCGTGAGCTTTCTGGATACGTACATAACCGGAAATAAGGTGCCTCCGTATTCCTGCATCAAAACTGCCGCAATAGCGTAGGAAGAAGCATCACTGCGAAGAACAAAGGTGAGATCTTTGTTAGGCAACCTTAAAAAAGGCTTATTTGAAAAAAATTGTTTTATATAGTCTAAAGCCGTTTGGTGATCCTGCGACCACTTTATTACATTAGATGTGCCTTTTTTTAGTAACGAAGAAAGAGGTGCAGTTATAGTAGACAAATGAGGGATGAATTTAGAATAGAACTGTATTAGTCCTAAGAGCGACCTCACTTGTTTTTTTGTCTTAGGTGCTGAGATGTTTAAAATTTTAGAGACGTTACTGTCTTCTGTATACATTAAACCGCGACCTATACGGTGACCAAGAAAGGAGATGTCATGAAAACCGACAAAAGCCTTTGAAGGTTTCGCTGTTAAGTTATAATCCCGTAAGGTAGAAAGTAAAGATTTTAAACCCTGAATATGTTCATCCCAAGAGTCACTGAAAAGACAGATGTCATCTATATAAGTAATGACATCGGGACGATGAGACAATATGCGGCGCATCATGCGTACAAAGGTAGCTGGCGCATTCATTAACCCGAATGGCATAAAATTCCATTGAAAAAGACCCCGTGGTGTCGAGAAAGCGGTGAATGGCTTTGCTTTAGGAGTGAGTGGCACTTGCCAATATCCCTTTGAAAGGTCAAATTTCGAAAAGAATGTAGCATGAGATAATCTCTCCAATAAGTCATCTAAAAGAGGTAATGGTTCCGCATCGAATTTTGTAACTTTGTTTAATTTCCTGTAATCTACGCAAAGACGTATATTGTTGTCTTTCTTCCTAATGATTACCATGGAAGAAGAATATGGTGATGAAGATGGTTCAATTATATTTAATTGGAGCATCTCATCCAATTCCTTATCAACCTTATCACGAAAGTGTAAAGGAATAGGATATGGGCGAACTCGAATAGGCGTATCGTCAGTCAGAATAATGTCATGTTGGATGACTGACGTATGACCTGGGATGTCAGTGAGGACATCCTCATACGAGTGTAGAATATTAGAGACTTGCTGACGTTGATCAGCCGAAAGAGTAGATGAGATCGTAACATCATTCCATTTCTCAGTGGAATGGAGTGGTACAACTGGTATTGGTAGTTGTACATCATCGAAAAAAGATTCCTCTTCTTGGATGACTGACAAACTAGAATAGTGTTGAATAGGTGGTGTAGGATCGTCAGTTGCCTGAAACACTGACTGTAGATAATCAGGACGTGAGTAATACTCCTTCAACATGTTAATGTGGAAGGTTTTATGTTTACCATTAACATCAACGATGTAGTCGACATCGGATATTCTTGAGATGATCCTGAAAGGACCTCTCCAGGTAATTAAAAGACGATTGTTATGCGCAGGTAGTAAGACATAAGCTTCATCACCAGGTATGAGCTGGCGAAGACGTCTATACTTGTTTGCAAATAGACGAGCTTTTTCTTTGGCTTGTTCAGATGATGCTAGTCTACAAGCATCTATGATTCTCTTTCTCAGAGAGATCACATACTCATAAGAGGATTGAGTTTCCTCTTCAATATTCTCATCAACCAATAAGTCGTGGATTAACGACATAGGACCGCGTGGTTGCATGCCAAAAACAAACTGGAATGGAGAAAACCCCGTTGCTTGATTTTGTACTTCGCGATACGCAAAGAGACAAGCGGGTAGGACCCGATCCCAGTCTTGGGGATGGTCTTGAGTCATCTTACCCAACAACTGCTTGAGTGTCCTATTGAGACGCTCAATTAACCCATTTGACATCGGATGATAAATAGAACTAAGAGATCTGTCTATACCTAATGTCTTCATAACTTGAGACATGGATTCAGAAATGAACTGAACCCCATGATCCGACAAGATTTTCCGTGGAAAACCAATGCGTGAGAAGATTAACATCAATGCCTCTGCTACACTGGCAGATGAAGTGTTTTTGAGAGGGATGGCCTCAGGCCAACGAGTGCACATATCAATGCACGTAAGGATATGCGTATGCCCTCTAGCAGATGGAAGTATCGGACCAATAATGTCAATGGCCATTTTATCAAATGGTCTAATCGGGATGTCCGCAGCTTGAATAGGAGCCGCATGAAATGGACCCCGTACTTTAACTTCCTGACATATCAAACAGGACCGACAATAGAGAGTGATGTCCCTATGGACGCCTGGCCAGTAGAATGCCGAAAGCACTCTGGATTTGGTACGCGAAAAACCCATATGGCCCGCACATTGCGAGTCATGCGCATGTCGTAATATACGAGATCTGATAGAGGATGGGACTAAGATCTGATAACATAAGGATGAATCCTTTTCCCGTATTACTCTCACCAAAATCCCATTTTTAAGTATAAAGTCATGTCTAGATTTTGCAAGTTTGTTGCTTGTATTCTTTTTGTTAACATACTGAAAAATTTTTTTTAATGAATCATCATTCTTTTGCAATGTAGCAAACAACTCCCGTGAAATAGGAGCATCATCATCACAAGTGGTATGAACTGTAGGTTCAATAGGTGTATCATGCGACATATTAGTAGCTTGCGCTCTAGTCACTACTGCATTTGCAGTTTGAATATGTCGCTCTTCCCATTCAGCAATTTGTTGAGGTGAACACTCTTTAATACCATGTATGCGACCAAGTATTAAATCACAAATTGGATTTGGAAGAAGACAAGCCTGGATCTGTCCTGAAAAAAATGGTGTATGAAGTGTTATAATGGCTGTGGGAAATGTTTCCACAGTTCCGCCAAACGTCACACATTTCACAACCCTGCCCGTCGCACAACTAGGGTCGATCAGCGAAGTCCGGACGCCCACAGTGGTACAACCTGAGTCGAATAAAAGAGAGCATGAAATATTGTTAACAAATCCTCTGTTAAACTTAAGAGAGCCCTGTCCCTGGTGTACTGACGCAGCAGTGGCCGTACAGACTGCAGGTAGACTAGGCAAGGTATGTCCGCAACGCAGTGTCGTGATCGCCTTAGGCTGGAAAAGAGTAGAGCATTCTGAACAATCTTTGACTTGGGTACAATCAAGAGAACAACACATAGCATTGTGAGTTTCAGCTACTTTACCCTGTTCAATGTTAGCCTGTGTATCAATTAAAGAGACATTAGAATGTCTAACCGTATTACTTGACGATCTATCTCTGCGACGCGATCGATTTTGATTATTGTCATTAAAATTGCCAAAATTGTCGTTTCTGCTAGAGTTAAAATTTGGACGAGTCCGATAGTTTGTATAATTAAAGTTATGCTGTTCTTTAAAATTTTTATTCCAAGAACCTTGTCTGTTTTGCGGACCCTGAGATTTTGATCTCCAGTTTTGTCTATTATAATGTCCTTGATTATTTTTAAAATAATTGTTACCAAAATCTCGCGATCTGTCAGCTTGGTTCCAAGAAACATTAAATGGAGCAGATTGTTGAAATTGCTTCCCTTTGTAAAAGTTATCATTGTTAACATTGTAATTATTTCCCTTATTGACATACCTATCAGCACTAAAAGAACGATTGCATGAAACATTGTTTTGTTGTGCTGCAAAAGCAACAGGCAATTCATTCTTAATCTGTGCATTACTTAGATCCATGGTTGGGTGAGCAGTGCAAAAATTTTTTGCATGTTCTTCTAAATTTTTCATTGATAAAGGTTTCCTTTCGTGTAAAAATGCGAGAAATGTAGGATTTACAGACGAAAGTACCTTATCGCGCATCAGTAAATCGAAGAGACCTTCATATGACTTTTCAATTTTGGATAATTCAATCCATCTTTCTAATGTTAGTCGTATCTGTGACAGAAAATCACTAAAATTTCTGCCAGATTGAGGTAGTAATGTATGAAATCTTAAACGATATTCGTCTTCTGTCATTTGGAATTTTTGCAGAAGTGCCGCTCTAAGAGCATTATAGTCATTTTTCTCACCAATGCTGGTGGTATGATAAACTGCTAATGCATCCCCTGTAAGTAATCTGGATAAATATGTACTGTATAGCGCTTTATCCACGTTATAAGACCCACAAGTGGCCTCAAACCTATCTAGGAAGAATATTACGTCATCAGACGGGGGATTAAATTTTGGTAATTTAAGGTGAATTTCCTTAAAATAATCATGTCTGGATGGAGTTTGGCTTTCAAAAGTTCTCTGAGAATTAGCTTCCTGAGTTAACCTAATTCTCTCATATTCTGATTCTGCTAATTTTAGTTCATGCTGTCGTTTTTTTTTCATTCTCTTCCATCTCAAGCTGAAGTCGTTTTACATTTTGTTCAGCTATTAATCTCCTCTCTTCCATTTCTTTTTGTTTATTTTCCATCTCAATCTTAAGTCTTTCTTCAGCCTCCCTTTGCTTCTGTTCTGCCTCTCGCTGAAATCGTTTCTCTTCTAATTCAGCGGCTAATCTCATTTTTTTCTCATTTTCCTCAGACTCAATCCGTTTTTGATCTGCCTCAAATTGAAGTTTTTCTAGTCTTAAAGTTTCTAACTTTCTCTGTTCGGCTTCTATTTCTTGAGCGTTTTTATATTCTGCAAGTGCAAATGCTTTTGCTTCATCAGGAGCCATCTGAAGAGCTTTTGCTTGCTTAATGAAATAGTCTAAGGTAGCCATTATTCAATATTATTATGTAATAATACTATTTAAAAGTGTTACTACAACTAGTGGTCTTCGTTCCTGTTCTAGAACGGTAAATGTTATCATATAATTATTAAATATGTTATTAATCAATAAATTTATGTAATCAAATGTCATGAAATGAACAACGTGACAAACAATAGAAACAATACCGACAAGACACGATAATCAAAGACGATAGAAAACAGTCGCAGAAATCCAATAAAAATAAAAATGTGAAACTAAAAATAGAATGTCGTAAAGAGTTACGATGATAACTGCGATCAAATAATCAACAAGACAATAGACAACACAGTGTAAAAACATAGGTTTTGTAAAAAACTGAACGACAGGAAAGGTGAGACGGACAATAATCACATACAAAATACATCCTGAAACTAAGGTACAAGTAAAAATAGCTACCAAAAACAACGATTAAAACTTGACACTACAGCTAAAACAGTCAGGTGTCACAGACTACCAGACACAGTGGACCAAAGATCCTTCTATGCTCACGCATAGGAACATTCCACTGCGGGAAGTCTGCAAAATAATGTCCTACAGAACACTTAAGACGGACCTGTGGTGAAACTGGTATTTTCCCGTCCTAAGTCGCCATTCCCAACCTCGCACGAAGAATACAACACATCTCTACCATAAAGTCCTCTGACTCAAGTGACTAAGGATCACAAACTGTTACCGTATAATATTCTTCTCATTCAAGTCCGTTGACCTTCTCTCAAGGACGTCTATCATGGTAACGTATTCATACTCCAGGATAAAATCTTCCATATCATACTTCACAATCCCATACGTTCTCCAAAACATAACGTTAGATAGCATATAGTTTCAAACAAAGTCATACACGATAATACGAACAGGTTAGAGATTCCAGTTGACTAACCTCTCCCATTCTATGCCACGCTTCTGGCATTGTTGTAACAGCATATTAAAACATGTGCATAAGGTAATAAATAACTTCTTCCACTCGTAGGAATCCTTCTTCTACGATACAAATCCTAAAGGCAAACGACTCTGTAGATCCATTCTAGGAATAACATCTTCCCGCTAGACTAGTATTAGAGCGGCCTTATAATACAGCTTTAAATAAGAAGTGGGGCGATAACTTACGTGACATTGCTGCTATTGGTTTCGACCTGAAGACCATTGCAGATCACTAGAATAAATGGCTTTCCATAAACATGCCATTGAATACAAATATAATATAACAATCATGGACATAAACAAGTTCCATGTTGCCCTTCAAATCATGACGTCAGAAACTACCCAACTAGGTTACCCGTGCGTCCCAAAGCAACACTCACTGCTTCGTGCACGTCAGTGCGCGAATCATTCGACCGCACAAATAATATAACTATATCAAGACTGGTGCGTACATTTGGCAGGACCGAAGACTACCCCCTTAGGTAATAAATGTACGTAACAGTAAGTAAGTAAGAAACATAATGAAAGAAAGTAAACGTTTTAATCATCTCTGTTGACCATTATTCACCAAATATAGCAACCACTAATAAGTAGTTAAAAAATCAATATTGAATATCAAACTCACGAGAAGAAACTTTCATGGGAGGAAATCTTCGGAGCTCCTGTTATTAATATACACCAGAAGGACGTACAAATGTTTTGTTTTTATGTTGCAATATTAACATTATTCAACAATAAATATTTAAGATATCTGTGCGAGTTGTTATAGTAAAGAACGATTGATAAATGCATTGTTAATGTCGATCAGAATCGACATCATTGCACTCCGATCAAACCCGTGGGTGCTCAGTCTCCTTCAGCACATATCGAAGAGTATATCGCTTATAGGTTCTGGTTGTATACACGCCGGATGCATCTTCTCATACGTCCATCCCTGTTAGGAGTAGGTTTTGTCGTGAGTTGAATGAGATAATCTGTCACTTTCTAGCTTTTAGTATCACCTCTCTATGCCACGTGATTTTATCTCCTCCAATTTTCCCACGAGCCTAATCCTGGGTGTAGCCATGTCATTTCTTAATCTAGACAGGCAAACCCCTTCTTCCGCCCCCTGTGTAGGCCAGTATTTTTGTGCCATCTCTTAAAACTCTTTCATTTTGGCTGCGGCTGAATCTGCGTGACCATTGAGTCACGAGAAAATGAACACGAGTGAGAGGCCTTGTTTTTCAAGTGACCGAACGCTCTCTTTCCTTTAGACCTTTTGGAATTTTGCCGACCTCTGGTCAGGTGTTGGCCATGAGTGACGCCTAGTTGTAAGAGATTCTGGCTATATATACTAGAACCCCCAATCTCTCAGTGCTCGTTGTCCCCGAAGAGAACTAATAGCTATAGTGGAATAAATGCTATAGCCTATACCAGATGCATGGTTATAAGAATTTTCTTAAACTTATTAAGAAATACCCATTAAGTTCGGACATACAGCCCTATAGTCGTCCTTAGGATCGTCCTGCTCAGAGTCCCAGTTTTAGGGGATACCAGGTTTTTGTCGGATCTCAATTTTATTGGATCCCCTTCCTGGAACCCCAGCTTGGGTTTTGTTGTGCTGAATAAATCTGGCGACTTATGACCCCACTACTTCAGAGCTCATTATCTCTTGCAGTACAGAAATCGCACATGTATCTCCGCCGCAAACGGGTTGCGCGTCACACTTGACCCAGCCCACCTTTTTTTTCTCAGTCAGTTTAGACTGTTTGTTTTTTCGAGGAAGAGTGTATGTATAACATTTGAAGATTGTTGCGAAGGCTGCCGGAAAGAAGAGATTTGATACATAGACATATCTTCACCTCTCCTGAAGATCATACTTCACTCTCTATTCACATTCGTGACTCTATTTCTATCTGCAATCAGTATCTCGCTCAATTATGTCTGACCTAAGACAACCTCTACAACCACCTCGCGACAGATTTGATGCCAATTTACTGCAGCCGTAGCCTTATTGATTTATCGATTGCAGTGTAGCTCTTTTACAGGTGATCATTAAGATGTACCAGTATTTCTCCGTTATCCATTTCCACTGTCCTCATTATGGGTGCTCTCGAAGATAGTCTGTCAGCTCTCCCATTATCACGTACCCCAGCATGACCAGGATGGTAGATCCACACTAGTTCCTGAAAATTCTAGGCTTCTATTAATATTTTCCTTTCATGCCGTAGCCATCTGCTTTGGGCCTTGCGAAGCATGAACTGAGATTCGGAGACAATAACTGTCCTGGTTAATGGAGTAGATAGTTATAGATCAATGTAAGATTAACAACAGGATAAGGTACAGGTAAAGTTAGTCCCGTAGCAGATACTTCCATAGGAGGAGTGAATTGTTACAGACTTCCATTACGATAGGTCCAAGCTTTATGAAGTGTGGTGACCAAAGCCATTTTCTTTGTGTTGGCTTTCTCTAGCTCAGAGAAAAGTCAGATACACATGTTTACATCTGGATAAACAGGACCCTGACGCGAGCTGGTTTCGAACAAGGACCTATTGCCAAAAGGCAAATTCTCTAACCTCCGAAACTCAGACGCTCAAAATGAGCTTAGAAAAGATATAACACATAATTAAAGTGATCATCTATGCGTGTAGTCAACTATCGTCATTATTGCTTTGTAATGAAATAACCTCGACCGTCACATTTTACTGTGCCATCATTTAATTCTTTCTGTGCTCTTACCTTTCTTTTTTCCACCTCTGATAGTATTTGTTATTTTTGCTTCACTGATTACACTTCTTCCTTCAATTCATGTCATGACTAGACCTAATTGACCTTCCCTTTTGAGATTAGACACTGGTGAGGCAATGTTAGTCTTAACCCATGATGGTCAATGTCGTGTAGTGATACAGGCGTTAATTGGAAGATAACGACAGTGAATTTGAGCGCACGGATTAAAACGCAGAAGCGGAGATGCCTCAGCAAGTTTGTCTTATCGCTTACACGGCTTTTGTGAATCCAGACGTTCTGACTGGGAAAATACATAACAAACTGTAAGCTGGGGACATGGTCAGCCAAATAAATGCCACAACCCAGGTTTGTTGCCTGATAAGTTGTTAGAGTTTGCAAATGCCGTGCCCAAAAACAAAGGGCAAATATCTATCTGATGATAGATTAAGACACGGACAAAAAGATAACGAATGGATTTTGGAGCACAAGAATAATGTAATACTGTAGTTTCCAGCCAGATTTTGTTGTAATTGAATAGTTAACTAGAAAACGAAATCTTGAAAGACGTTATCTGTGAAAGATCTTTGAAATCGTGAATGTAAACATGATGAAAATCAACGGAAGACGCAAAACCTGATATGGTCTTGTAAGTCAGGCATGAATTCGTAGATGGCATGCAGAGAACATTAGTTTATTTTGTCTTGAAGAAGATTCTAGATAAAAGAAGGGTAGTGAGAGATAGACCCCTGCTATTGGTTTGGTGTTTGAGATGTTAAATTACAACATCTCTGATTTGACTTCACCTCCACGTAGCAACGTGGATGCATGGCCGAGTGTTGCTTAAAATCTACAGCATTTTAAGATTAGGACACTGTTAAGGGATGGAGAAATTGCCCGAATTCTTTTGTTGTCTAGGGTCTATTTGTGTTATTGAAGAAGTGAGAATTCATTCATCTTGCTTTGGTTTATATTGTTGAATATTCTGGCAACCACCCGTCTTGTATACACCTTTCCATATCAACATCTCAAGTACTGCATGAAGTTAATAACGGTGTAAATTAACCTTGAGAGATTGAATAAACTACTGGGCTTGGACGATTTGGCAACAGTTTAATAACGAGTAAGTACACACTAACAAGGTCACAATTACGAACATGGCATGTATGCTCCCTCTCTGTTTTACAGTCTTACTTAAATCTGATTCGACTTTCTAAACATGTCACTCGACTTCTCCCTTCCACATATCTTGATAATCTTATTTATTAATCACTATTTCCAGCGGGGTATTTAGCGTCCCAGTATTTCAATTATCTACAAATCAAATCCACATCAATCCATAAGCTTCGGGGTATGTCGGTTCCCGGTATAACAATTCTACTAATTTTATTCCTATATCTTCGGGGAATGATACCTCCCGGAATAACAACTGTTCAATTATATTTCCAACAACATCGGGGGATTTGAACGTCCCGGTATCTTTAATATTCATACATCATAATTTCCACTCCATAAACTTCGGGGAATGAGACCTCCCGGTATAACACTGTTCATATAATTCTAGTTTAACATACTTCTATGTCTTGGGAGTTATAGTCCCGTATCGAATTTAATTATAATCCTGGCATTTTCTCATGCCTTTCATTTAAGCATATAGCTTACCCTTTTATCCTCAGAAATATTTATTGAACACACAATCCCACTTACTGGCTGATACACAAGCCATTTTTGGCACTCATCTTGACGCTATGACGTCACATACCAATCTGCCTACATCATACCTAGATACTCATCTCACAGCGACCGCTTTCATGTATTTCTTGCGTTCAGTTGAGGTACGACATGGTGTGACAAAACCTGGAACTAATAATAAGTTGCCCTGATAAAAATCGCACCATGAAGCAGCCTCAACATTACCCCTCACGCTCCCGAGCGTTTACTTCAGGAAACGCGCAAGATCCTGCAGGGTATAACCTTAAGCAATCTTACGTACGGATACACCTTACAGACAAGCAATCTAATGAGAAGTATCAGGAATTTGACATATATACATAAAACTATGAAGAGCAATTATTAGAGAAACAAAATTGCAATAAAATTTGAGTCCATATATCCGGACGAAATAGCAAGTCCAGAAGACACAATATGATGTCCAAACAAACTGGAACCATAAACCTGGATGCAAAGTTCCATGTGAAATATATCAGTCCTGGTGAGTTGCAAATCGCGACAACAAGTCAGCTAACCAATTGTCCTCACCGCGTATATGCTTGATTTCAAAAGAAAACTGTTGCAGTAGCAGAAACCATCTGTAGATTCTTGAGTTCTTAAACGCTTTCGGTTTCATTGACGTCAAAGGATGATGATCGACTTCAACGTAAAATTTTCGTCCGAGCAAGTAGCGAGAAAGTTTTGATATAGTCCAGACAAGAGCAAGGAGCTCTCTTTCTCCCGCCGAATATTTCTTCTCTGCTGCAGACAACTTCCGGCTCACAAAGAAGCAAGGATGGAGTACGTCGTTGACAAGTTGCATCAAACTGCCACCGATTCCCATCTGAGAAGCGTCTGTGCGAATATAGAAGGGTTCATGGATATCTGGCAGAATCAAAATAGGATGATTCGCGAATAGTATTTTAATCTTATCCAATGCTAACTGACAAGTCTTTGACCACAATAATTTAAGAGGAGCACCTTTGCGCGTCAACTCCGAAAGAGGACCAGAGATAGACGAAAAGTCCGGAATAAATTTATGATAATAGTTAATGAGCCCTAACAGACTACGGACCTCTTTCTTATTTTTCGGTATCTGAATGTTCAGGATTTTATTCACCAGACTATCCGAAGGATAAAGCCGATGATTACCGATTTTATGACCCAGGAAAGATATTTCCTGAAAACCTATCTGTACTTTCGAAGGTCTAACTGTCAAATGATGCTTTCTAAGCTGTTCTAGCAAAGAAATGAAACCTACAATATGTTCTTCCCATGTGTTATGGAATAAACAAATGTCATCTATATATGTGATGATATCGGGTCTATCGCCAACCAAACGGCGCATCATGCGAACAAATGTCGCAGGTGCATTCATCAACCCGAAACACATATAGTTCCATTCCAATAAACCTCTAGGTGTGGAAAATGCTGTTAAATGTCTAGAATTTTTAGACAACGGAATTTGCCAGTATCCTTTTGCCAAATCTAGTTTAGTAAAGAATGTAGCGTTAGCCAGCTGTGGAAGAAGATCTTCCAAAATTGGAATTGGCTCAGCATCTGTGACTGTAACTTGATTTAGTTTCCGAAAATCAATACAGATGCGTAAAGATCCATCTGGTTTCTTCACCAATACCATTGGAGAAGAATATGAAGATGAAGAGTGTGAGATGATACCCATTTTAAGCATATCTGAGATTTCTTTATCCACCTTATCTCTGTAGTGAATCGGAATAGGATATGGTCTGATTTTAATCGGCGTAGAATCAGTGATCACAATTTCGTGAGATATTAAGTCAGTATGACCTGGATGTTCTGAAAATACGTCAGAGAAAGAACGTAAAACATCACGGATCTGAATTTGTTCAGAATGCGAAAGTGATGAAGAAATAGAAACATCCTGCCACGTTTCATGAGCAGAAATAGAAGGTAAAGTAAATTCCAACGGAATATCAGATGTAGCATCCTCAGACTGAACAACCGCGCATGAGGATCGATGAACCTCATCCAAGACATCCACCAATTCAGCTGGTCTTGGCGTGTATAATTTCAACATATTTAGATGATACGTTTTAATTTTCCCTTTAATATCAATTGAGTAATCAACATCTGTGATCTTTTTCACTACTTTGTATGGCCCCTGCCATGAAATTAACAACTTATTTTCCTTAATAGGTAAGAGCAGTAAGACTTCATCCCCTGGGATAAATGATCTTAGGGTACGAGATTGGTTATGTAGCAACCTCGATCTTTGAGTTGACGTTTGAATACTCTGTGATGCGATCTGACATGCATCCACTAACCTTTGTCGTAAATCAACAACGAACTCGTAACTACTGCGAGTTGCGTCATCCTGAGAAGTACCAAGGATTAAATCCTTCAGTAGATATAACGGACCTCTCGGATTCGCGCCATACACGAGTTCAAAGGGAGAGAACCCAGTACTCTCCTGAGGGATCTCTCTGTAAGCAAAGAGAACCGATGGGAGAATCTTATCCCAATCCCGCGGGTGTGCATCAGTAACCTTCCCCAGCATTAACTTAAGAGAGCCGTTAAATCTTTCACAAACCCCATTTGCACTTGGTCTATAGGGACTTGTGAATGAATGTTTTATGCAATATAAGCTTTCTATCGCGCTCATAAGTTCTGACTTAAACTGTGTCCCTCTATCTGACAGTATTTCCTCAGGAAAACCTATCCTTGTAAAAATCAAGTTCAAAGCTTCCGCAACTGATATGGTATTAATGTTTTTTAACGGTATGGCCTCAGGCCATCTAGTGCACAAATCGATGCACGTTAAAATATATTGAAAACCTCGATCCGACATTACAGACAATGGACCGATGATGTCTATAGCTAGTTTCTTAAATGCGCGCACAGGCACATCTGTGACTTGCAAGGGTGCAGTCTGATTCTTACCCCTGCGTGCGACTTTTTGACACGTATGACAAGATCTACAATATCTTTTTACATCTGTGTTGATACCAGGCCAATAAAAATTTGTAGTAATTCGAAACAAAGTCCGATTACGACCCAAGTGTCCTGCCATAGGTACGTCATGACCTGTATTTAAAACTAAAGGTCTAAAACTTTTTGGTACCACAATCTGTTTCTTTACATGATCATATCCCTTTTTAAAACATCTGATCAAAACCTTGTTACGAAACTCAAACCAATAGGATGAGCTTTTAGTAATTTTAATTTGTTTTGTTTCAGCCAAAGTAAATAATTTCTTTAAAGATTCATCCTCATTTTGTTTTTGTGTAAAGAAAGTCGGAGAAATGTTTTGAGCATTTTTTCAGTGGCGTCTCCTCCATGACAGATGGAGATGCATCGGTCAAAGTGCTTGCTTCATGCTGAGCTCTTGTAGTGACCGCATTCGCCATCAATGGGTGCTTGCTGACCCACTCTGCAATTTCCTCAGGTGAACAGTCTTTTACACCTGGAATGTTACCTAGTATCACGTCACTTACAGGATTCTCCAAGCCACACACGAGTACAGTCCCTGAATAAAAAGGTGTGTCGATCTCTGCCTTTGCCATGGGAAACCATTCAATGTTACCTCCAAAAGTAACGCATTTCAGTGAATTTCCTGTAAATGATGATTTATCTAGCAACGATTTCCGTATCCCAACAATCGTACATCCCGTGTCACGAAGAATGGTGGCGGGTCTGTCCCCTATAAAACCTTTGTGTAATGTAAGGCGACCAATAAAATCGCAGACAGACATCGCTGGTAAAATATGGCCACACAAAAGTCTAGTTTTAGCACCTGGCTCATAAAGTGTATTACACTCAGTGCAATTGTTATCTTTTCTTGAGCGTACAATGCATGCATTAGCCTGTTCAACATGGCTATCGTGACCACAAAGTGGGGTACAGACGTTAGCATGGTCTGCTTTCCCTTTTGCCAGTTTACAATCATTTTTGTGATCAGGTTTGTGATTGCATTGTTTGCCGTGCTTATTGTTTACTTCATTTAAATGACACCTACCATTTCCATTGGAGCGTTCACCTGAAGTTCTTCTATAGTCTCTGTGATGTCTATCATCACTGCTATTACCGTAGTGTTGTCCACGACCTCGGTTAGAGTAATCAGAATATCTATACCCACCGAAGTGAGATGGTGAATGACGACCAGGAAAATTGTACCGTCCTCGAAAGGAAGATCGATAATCACTCCTATATCTGCCCTCAGTACTCCTTTGGCGAGAACGGTGGTCACTTACTCCTCCGTCGTGGTACGAAACACATACAGGTAATGCATTATCAAAAGAAACCTTACGCATTTTCTTGTTTGGATGTGCAGACATGTAGTTTCTCCCCAATTCTTGACATTCATTGATAGATTTTGGCTTTCTCTCCTGCAAAAAACTAACAAAATCTGCGCCACAGGTAGATAAAACTTTATCCCTGAGCATTAGGTCAAATAATTCATCAAAAGATTTATTGATACCAGATAAATCTATCCAGCGACCCAAGTACAATTTAATAGAAGAGATGAACTCTCCAAGATCTGCATTCTTGGACGGAACCGCAGAGTGAAATCTGGATCGGAAACCCTCCTCAGTGAGCTGAAATTTTGCCATCAAAGTATTGGCAACAATATCGAAATCAGATCGACTTGTTTCATTAATTGACATGAAACAACGCATTGCTTCCCCTGTGAGGTAGTCTGAAAAGATAATAGGCCACCTATCTTTTGGGATCTTCAAATCTATAGCCCTCATTTTAAATCTCATAATAAACGAGTCCATACAGTCCCGTTTATCATCAAAATTTGGTAATTTAATTTTTGGATAATTACAATTATTACCCTGAGAACCGTGTGGATTAGCACCTGTATGTTGGGGATTAATCTTTGCAATCTCAATCTCTTTTTCTTTATCAGCCTGTAATTTCAATGACTGAAGTTCTATAGCATTTCTGTGTGCTTGATCCAACTGAAGAAGTTCCAACTTACGTAGTTCCATTTTCTCTCGTTCTAGTTCTCTAGATGCTTCTTGATCTCTTCGAACCAATTCTTGTTGAACTAATTTCTTCTCTTCAAGTTCTATTTCCTGTTTCTTTGCGGCTTCTTGTTGAGCCAATTTCTTCTCTTCCAATTCCTTTAATTCTTTTGCTTGAGCAAGTCTTTTCTCTTCCAATTCCCTTGCTTGATCAAGCTCCTGCTTCTTTAAATCTCGTTGCTCCTTCCGTTCCATACGTTCCAAATAGTCATGATAATTTTTGTCAGCATATGATTCCAATTCAACTCCAGATTTGCCTAAACGCAAACCCATCTCAATAAATTCTGATAATGACGACATCTTGTGTTCTAATTCGAATCATCAAGTGTCAAAACTCCTCTTAATCTCAATTAATTAATTACAATAAATTATGTTGTTGACTGAATTTATACCTTATGAAGGAATGAACATACCAAGAATGAGAGACGAGCACAGTGAAAAAGAATGGTACAAGTCAATGATGATGAAAATAAAGTGACATTTCGAATTACAGCACGTTACTCGACAAATATAACGGGAATAAAAGAAACAAATACATGTTGACAAGCAAATACAACTTAGAATAATTACTTGTAAAATAAACAAGACAGAAGAACGCACAAAAACAGCAAATCGTCAAATTTCACATTAAGACAAGAGTGATAGGAAAACAACTGTGCAGACACGTGACCCACTTACGTAAATTAGTGAATGAAAAAATATATAACGTAGACTGGACGGAACAATCTATACAAATACTGATGTCTGTTATGCAGTTAAAGACTAAAATTCCACTGCTATTTTCTTTGACTGAACAACCAACAATACCCTAATAGGACATCGTCATTTGCAAAATTTCCGAAGAAAATTTACAAATAGCGAGCATTTACTTTATACATATAAACATGCAGATGAAATAACAAGTAGGACTAGATGTTGACTGGCAAAAGTCTCCGAAATGTTCAAATACTGTCACGCATTAGACAAATCATAACTCTACTTATCTTTCTTGTTGAACTCAGAACCTCTCCAGATACGGAATCAGTGTGTTTGTGCCACACCTCGACTTCAGGAATTCATAAATGGACGAAAACCCTCTTGACTCCCATTTCAGCAAATGGTCGTTTGCAAGTTTTCTGGCTTTGATGACGTCATCGAGTAAAATTTGCCAGATTGTCCTTTATCGTTCAACATCGAAAATTGCGTGCTTTGCCAGTATTTAAAATCTTGAATGTAGAGATGTAAAGTTCGAACCGAATCAATTTGATAACGCAGTGTTGAATCTTGACAGTCCTCAAGGTCAGGTCAACGATCTTTGATACCTCTACAAGGAGCAGCCGTTACATGTCATCCTCCATTGTGAAATTCAGTGAATGTACAGTTTTTATCGACACTTTATACTCGTATAGTTTTTCAAATGATAAAAGTCCTGCGTAAAAGTTCAGTGCAGTAGTCCAGCTTCAGTTGATTTCAGATTCGTAATATAAAGAAAATTCCTTTCTTGATGTTCCAAGTAGACCAACCTGCCAGTTATCGGATGGATTCCAATTATTTGACAGGACGTAACCAGTTATTTCAGTTATAGGACGACAGCTCCCAGTTATTTGACAGGACTGAGCCCCCAGTTATTCCTCTCCTGTTAAGGGATGGAGAAATTGCCCGAATTCTTTTGTTGTCTAGGGTCTATTTGTGTTATTGAAGAAGTGAGAATTCATTCATCTTGCTTTGGTTTATATTGTTGAATATTCTGGAAACCACCCGTCTTGTATACACCTTTCCATATCAACATCTCAAGTACTGCATGTACTTAAATCTGATTCGACTTTCTAAACATGTCACTCGACTTCTCCCTTCCACATATCTTGATAATCTTATTTATTAATCACTATTTCCAGCGGGGTATTTAGCGTCCCAGTATTTCAATTATCTACAAATCAAATCCACATCAATCCATAAGCTTCGGGGTATGTCGGTTCCCGGTATAACAATTCTACTAATTTTATTCCTATATCTTCGGGGAATGATACCTCCCGGAATAACAACTGTTCAATTATATTTCCAACAACATCGGGAGATTTGAGCGTCCCGGTATCTTTAATATTCATACATCATAATTTCCACTCCATAAACTTCGGGGAATGAGACCTCCCGGTATAACACTGTTCATATAATTCTAGTTTAACATACTTCTATGTCTTGGGAGTTATAGTCCCGTATCGAAATTAATTATAATCCTGGCATTTTCTCATGCCTTTCATTTAAGCATATAGCTTACCCTTTTATCCTCAGAAATATTTATTGAACACACAATCCCACCTACTGGCTGATACACAAGCCATTTTTGGCACTCATCTTGACGCTATGACGTCACATACCAATCTGCCTACATCATATCTAGATACTCATCTCACAGCGACCGCTTTCATGTATTTCTTGCGTTCAGTTGAGGTACGACATGGTGTGACAAAACCTGGAACTAATAATAAGTTGCCCTGATAAAAATCGCACCATGAAGCAGCCTCAACAGACACTGATAATTCAGCTCGTCAAGAAGACAGTTAGACTAGATGGGATTCTAATTTAAAGGACCGGACAACGTATTTGAGCATCTTATGGACTTACACAGTAATAAAACTCTACCTTTACACAAATGGAAAGCCCGGAATCCTAGGAACTTGAATGCAAAGTCATAATGAGACCCTATTGTAAAGTAATACCCTAGACCACGTGTAAGAGACATCTTAACTAAATTACCGAAACGCCTTCTCTCAGAGCTCGTTGGGAGGATAACATTAGACCTTCTCTGAAAGACCGAAGACTAGATTGGTACCAGGCCAGAAGACAGCTGATAGGTTAGTATGGCGCTCTCGTACACCCCATGGTAAAGAAGAATCTACACCCCATCTGTGCACTTCATTAGACAACAATAAAAACCTGCTTAAACCAGGGGTGCAGAGAGCTTGAAGTGGTATAAAGTTTATGAACTTTATACCACTTTCAAGCTTTCTGCACAACTGGTTTAAGCAGGTTTTTATTGCTGTCTTAAATTTGTTTGCTATTTCTTTATTTAGTTTTTTTTGTTTTCAAATTAATTTTTCTGTTGCCTCTCCTTACGTTCATCAATCGTAAAACTTCATCAGTTATCAATTTCTCCTTTACAGTTCTGTTTATTGCTGGTATAATTTCTGTTGGTGTTTTTTTATGTATTGACTTAATACTCCCATTGCTCATCTGCACTCCATTTTTTCGATGCCATTGCAGCTATTCCGTATTGTAAAACTGCATCTCTAACTTATTTACTTCTCTGAATTATTCTTCTTCAAGTATCATGTCTGATGTCGTAGGGGATTGTGTCTCTCCACATATTCGTGTCTCCATTACTTTTTGTCAATTCTGTTGCTGACTTCTTTCCATGCCATGATGTCCATTATATGCTGTCTTTGTCTTCCTATATCTCCTTCTCCTTCAATCTTTCTTGTTGCTACGATATATTCTGCCTTTCACCTTTTTATAACATGCCCAAAGAAAGTGGATTGTTTCTTTCTAACATGAGGAGTTAGCTTCCTTTGTTCTTCCCAACATGAGGAGTTAGCTTCCTTTGTTCTTTCTAACATGAGGAGTTAGCTACCTTTGTGCATTTATCTGAATTAAGCGAGGCTAAATGTAGCCAGACTTATACGTATATATATATATATATATATATTATATATATATATATATATATATATATATATATATATATATATATATATATATATATATATATATATATATATATATATATATATTATATATATATATATATTATATATATATATATATATATATATATATATATATATATATATATATTGTTTTTGTGTTTTTGGAGTATACTTTAAATTCTCCAGTTTTATTTCAAGTTTTCTAACTACTTGTATATAGTCATTAGTGCAGTGTGTTTCTGAAATAGATTTTTTTGAAAAGATATCAAACTGTTTCTCAGTCTTCTTTATATAAGTATGTAGTCAGTTTGATTATGAACATTGTTTCCTGGGCCTTTGCACGCCAAAGGTAACAAGTGTGTTGTCTAAACCAGGTTTTTCTATGATTATATCACCAGAATAACCAGACCATAAGGTCTTTTATATTTGGACATAAGCGCTAATATAACCAACTGACCCTGGTGCTAGGTTAACTGAGGCGCACCTCACGAAAACGAGGCAATTTATAAAAAAAAGATTATATCATGTATTCTTGCCCACTCTATCAGTCTGTCAGCTTTGTCATTTCTTTCTTACTAGCCATAACCACCAGTCACATTATCCACTTATTTATGACCAGTTTTGCACTTAAATCTCCAAGAACAACAGTTGTACCCTGACATTTGCAGGACGTCATGGCCATGTCAAGTTCACTGTAGAATATGTCAATCTCTTCATCTCTATTATTCGTCCTTGATGTTTATATTTGTATAACATTAATGTTTAGTGGTTAACTACTACATTTAACTAATAAGATTCTATCTGAGATTGCACAAATCCTTTCACAGTTTTTGCTCTTTCTGCATTAACAAATTATTCCTATTTTACTTTCATGTTTATTTCCTTTAGAATAAACTTGTTCGTTATTGTAAGAAAATATTTCACCTTATCCAGTATATCGCATTTCACACAGTCAAATTATATTTACATTTATTCTTTTCACTTCCCACCAGATGTTATCTAACTATTCCCTTATAGGATGTTTTATTACAGAAAGTCTCTAAATTGTAGCTTAATGTTTTAGATGTAATCTATTTTGTGTATATTTCTTGCGAGCTAGTATAAAGTGTTTTGTGGTATTTTGTTCTTTACACTCTTCCGGGGTGGGGTTCACTATCTTAGAACATAATGTTACTACGAACGAACGACATCTTTAAGTTATCATTGTAAAAAAAAAAAAAAATATGCATTTTTGCTTTTTACATTTCTGCCCTGCAGTCGTAGAGGTAATTTGTCGGGCCCTGCAATAATACAATTTAATTAATAAAATAAGAAAGAAATAACATAACATTATTGTACGGTCGTCTCAATTAAGATGGAGACATTTCGCGTCTTGAGGTTAGGGGTATGTAATAAAAACAGCAACAATCAGAACGGCCAACGTCAATATCAAACGACAATCATATTCCTCATGGACGCGGGTATCATTTCAAATAATAGTTCTTTAATGCACAAATACACTGACATCTCCTTTGCTTTATAACAATAATCCATGAGTCAAGAATAATCATATTCATAACGTGCAGTCCATTTCCACACACATATCATCAATATTGTAAAGTCCAGACGACGGTTACCTATTTATGAGCTTTGTTCAAGACACTTCTGTTTTATCTATAAATCAATGCAATTCTCCTATAACTATATATGATTCCTCGTATCAGTCCATTGGGACATGTTCCATTAATCCAAATGCAGGAGATTATAAATCCATTCAAACACAATCCTACACTCCAGACACAGCCGTCTTCTGAACACTTGATAAACACTGCTCCAGTTACTAATAAAAACATGCTCACGTCATGTGCGCAGATACGCATACTGTTCGAACTCAGTCATGTTTTTTGTGCAGCATATGATCTCAAAGAAATCGATCTATATGGTGCGCAAAAGGACTGTCAACACATTATTAAAATGAAGGACGAAAAGGAAGAAGATAAATGTAATGATAAGGATGCATGAAACACAACTGAACTGTTTGCAAATTATAAAAATTTTAAGCAACAACAGTAAATAGTTAATATTAACATTGCATTCACTAATGTAATTCACAGAGAAAGAGAGATAAATAAAGAGAGAGAGAGAGAGAGAGAGAGAGAGAGAGAGAGAGAGAGGACGCAATAAAGCGTGTCACGAAATGGTTTTAGACTAGAGACTGTCTACGTATAGTGAGTGACAAGACCCTAGGGAGAAGAAAGACTGCAAAGATAGATTTAGAAGAAAATGATAGTGGCATGTGAACAGTTGACACTATTGGCTCCGAGGTTAAGAACCGAGGTTGATTCTTCCCTCGCCACTTCGGACGTCTTATGTGCTATAATATCAACTACCTCTAACTACCCTGAAGGATAAGGTTAACTCAAGATTCACATACACAACGGTACAGACAACAGATAGCTACTGTACGTAAATAAAGTGACTGATTCCAGCTATAATGTACAAGTTTTATTTACACACATAAAAAAATCAAATACATGTCAAAAATAAAGGGTGTGTGTGCACACCTGGGAAAAACCAAGTCAAGCAAAATTACAGATGATGTATCATCAAAAAAAAAACCCTCACCCACAAGGTTCACCTGTATGGAGGAAAGAAGTTATGATTACACACCAGAACCACACTGCACTTGGTGGGGTCTCGGATGTCGAGCCCCAACTCCAAACTAGCTGTTCTAAATTCTAATTTTAACTCTAAGTACACAGTCAGCTGGAACGACAACGAAGTGTCTACACCAACTCTGCACAGACTTCGTTTCTACACAGCATATCCTAAAATCTCCTGAACACTGCTACACAACTAACTCTTCTAAAACTTCAGCAGCTGACCTCTGCCATGCTCTTAAATAAACTTGCTCTCAGTTCTGTCTATCTGCTATAGCAACTGTAGACTAAACTTCAGCAACTGTCATCTGCTATACTTGGAACAAAACTGTATCAGTTCTGCCTAGCTGCGCTGACTTCTGTAGAGAGTATGTTCACCCTTTCTCTCTCCACAATTCTGGAATTGATGACTAAGGTTTAAAAGAACCCCACTAGTTTCTGGACTGGAACTGTAGCTGGCTTCTCCTAACACATCTGACGTTACCTGCCCGATTACCTTTCTCTGGGTGATGGGCCTTCGGCTTTATTATGGCCGGGACGAAGCGAAATAATTACGACCACGCTGGCAGCATGCCAAATGTGCGTGTGTAACAAGAACGAGCTCAGTGCTCAGGATTTATCCAACAAATCCTATTCCACTAGAGAAAGGTCTTCCCCTGCCTGGGAAAAACGGGTTTTCTCTTCTTCGTCCGCCTCTGGCAAAATCTCAAACCCCTCTTTGTCTGAGATGCCAATCTTGCCGTGGGGAAAGTTATTGGCAACTTTCGCTTCTCCCACTGCGCCGCTATACCTGCTATTTAGACAGAAAAAATTGCAACAGCTGAACAACACATCCATAATCTATCCTTCCATAACAAATAACTCCCTTACTTAAACATTTAACACCCAAGTCTTTAACACTTAACTCCCCTACTCTATTCTCATTATGCACCACCCTACAAGATAATCATGCCCCAAAATGTCAGCTCTCCCACTCAACTCCCGTCTCTTCTCTCTACCCGATTCCAAAATAAACATTCCCAAATCTTGTTAATAGCTCGCAGCCCGGCTGACCCAGATCGTCTTTGTTCTGCATGACTAGTCCTGAACCACAACAGTTTTTACACTGAAGATCAATCTACCTGTCCAACAATACTCTGGCCCACTTCTACGCTGACCCTACATTCAGCAATGATCACCCAAATAAAATAGACCTCGCTAGGAATTCATAAAATTTCTTTCCCGTAAAATAATCACATAAAATGTAATACAAATATAATTCCCTTTAAAATTACATCTCACGTCTTCTGAGTACACAGACCCACCATGCACAATAAATAATGTATATCATTACATGCTAGCCTCTACATACTGCCCCAAATTATACACCACGTGCTCCCGCCTTCTCACACCTCTGAATATCGTCCTGAATAATATTCATAAATACCGGCACCCACGTGGTCACCATTCCACAACTGTACTCCCGTGTATAAGTATGTACTTATCAAATAAACTCACAATAAAATATAGTACACGTGCTCCCGACTATTCTGTAAATTTACATAAATCAGAGATGCGGGTTTCTCCACAGACCTACTTTGAAATAATACAAAGCACGCCCGTAACCTGTCAACTCTTAAACCCTCCTAGATACTGCCTTTCCTTAAATAAGGAATATTATGGACCTTTTTAGTTTCTCAAGTCTATCACTAAGATAGTATTGATGGCTCTGGCGTTAAGAATTAAATTAAAAATTAACTTCCCAAGAAAACTTACTGATCGGGCTGGGACTCGCAATTAAAATCGATAAAGTACCACGCTAATAAAGCATGCTTACCAAAACTCGAATTTACCCACTGAAGGCGAATCGACTTTACTGTGGTACGCGGCTGGCAATTATCATTAAAGAGACCGGGCTATGAATTACGGGCCTATTTATCATCATAGATCAGCACGCTGACCTCTTGACGTCATTTGCGCGGCTTTGTTTCTAGCCCAATGGTCACTCTGCATTTCAAATGCAGTTTGATCTCGGCCACTCAAAATGGTAAACCATTCTGATGTTACTGCCCGCTCGTGTTACGTGCATGGGGAACAGGTCACTCTCTCCCCCATCCCCCGTTTAGACAAAGAAACGGGATATCGTATTCAGCCCTCTACTGCCAATTTAAGCAAAAATGACCGCATTATTTAAAATCCCGAAAAATGCGTCTTGCTGCATGCCATATCTTTTAAAAAAAAAAGAACCTGGTGCAAATCTGATCTAGGCTCTACAGTCATTCCTCTAGCATACAACTGCAACAATTCCCTACACACCAACTCTAAACTCCACCTACTAGTCATAGAGAAGAAACCTAAAGCAGAAGAGATAAAACTCCATCGTGATCTCACTCTGAAAATCGTACATAATAGAAGGAGAAAAAACATGGGGTGAATTACCTGTAATCCCTCTGATGCGTGATGCCATATGATGATGGATGGCATCCGCATGTCTGGTTTTGTGTAGTGTGTAGATGTGTTCAGTCAAAACAATGTTCATGCAACAATAACAGGGCAATCCACATAGGACGTCAGTAAACTCACGACGTATAAAGTCAATGAGTCTTGAAACAGCCGTTGACGTTTTTCTTCATTATTTATTGTGGACGCCACAGTGACAAAATGGTTACGCAAATGTGTAGGCACATCAAACAGTCATTATCACAGCAACATTCAATACAGCAATAAACGGTAGACAGCATTACAATGATGAGTCAGATGCATGTTATATTTCAAAGTGCTGTAAATGTAGTCAGATGAACAACTCCATCCTTTTCTATAACAGCCAGGAGATAACCAGATGTATGAGATCAGTTCACTCTCCTTAGTTTGACTTCAGCAAGACAGACACGTCTGCCGAAGTATAAATAATGTCCTCAAGAATATCCTCTAGATAATAAAGGTTTTCTAAACCTCGTTCATTTAACCAAGTAGCAAGTAATGGTCCTTGGTACCTGCATCAACCGATGCAGTACAATGCAGCGACATGTGAGCTGGGAAAAAACATCTCGTGACGACGACTTTCGCAGACAGGCTATGAATCGAAAACGCTCACGACCCAAAATCAATAGAGTTAATGAAAATGTTAATTTACCTTGCTTTCAAGAAATACAGAAATATCACGCCTCCCGGCATGTGCAAATACACTAGAGGTATTATCCCGAATAAACGAAATATCCATAAGAGGACTACACATCCCTGACAGAACAAAAATAGCGGAGATCCCCTCTTCAACGAGGCATCTCTTTCGCCATTCCAAATCGCTCACCCCCACTAGTGGTGGGCGGAAACCGATCGACCAAACAACAAGACAAGTCATGCGCAGTCCAGCGCAAAAATGACCACAGCTCAAAAGTTAACTGCATTCGATACTAACGCGAGAAGACAAATGCTTACCGAGAAAAGTGACTATAGATTTCAAGCAGTTGTTGCCCTTGCGTTATAAAACAGATATTGAAATAAAACGATGTTGCGAGAATTTATCACGCAACACCCTCCTATAAATAAATGAAAAAAATTGCAAGGAGAAAAAGACATGGGCCATTTGAAAGACAGAATCTCAGTACTTCATCACAAAGCGTTATAAAATACGCAATCATATATTTAAGTTTTTAAAACGTTAACCTTGACTGCTCTTATGTAGCAGCTTTATAAAAAAAAAATGGTATTGTTAATTCTTCACAAATTCCTCATTTTTTGTGAGGGTCTTTGTAAGTGATGTTTATGCCTGACCTGCTTTATTACTTAATTTGCATGCTTTTATACATTCATCATTTACAATCTTAAAGATCATGAACATAATTGTGCGTTGCAATTATTTATCAACTGACGATCATAAACACAATTATGCGTGTCGCGGAAGTTTTTGCTAACTGTCGATGATTAGCGAAACCTTGGACATACTGCTTGCCAGTTCAGCTAGCGAGATTCTGGCTTAAAATGCAAGTAATTAATTGTAAATTATATTTAGTCTGCAATTTCTTTTGACATAATCGTCCTCACGTACTTACTTTTTCTGAAGTTAGTAAGGAGCTGACGTTTCCGTTCATGAGCCAAGTGTGTCGCTTCCGTGAGCCCGTGTTGTTGTAGCTTTTCTGAGATGTCTATACATCTGCCTCTGGGTCTTCCCTTTGCCATGAAACCAGATCGTCTAATGCTGTAGGGTAATTTATCGGGCTCCATTCTCAGGATGGATAAACCAATTAATTTTCTGTCTCTCTGTATACTTAAAGCATGATGTAGTTCCTACAGTTTGTCTTAAGTCATAATTTCTCCTTCTGTTTCTCGTGGTAATATTAATACCTTTTTTTAAGCATCTCAACTCACAGGATCTGATTTTCCTTTCATGTGATATGGTCAGGGAGAATGTTTCTTCTTCTTCTTCTTTTCTTCGTTTACTCTCAGACGAAGAAGAAAAATAAGTAAACTTGAATTTGAACCAATAAAGCAGCTGTCAGCTTGAGGTTGTTGATATCTCCTTAGAGGTTTTCCAGAAATGGGACTGGTGACGACCTAATGCGCTTTCTCTGTTCCTCATACGTTGGGCACCTTTCAAATAGATGTTCAGCAGTCATTTTATCGATGCCACTGTTGCACGCATCAGTAGTTCCTATTTTTAGCTTGTTGATTAGACGGTATCCAACCTGTAGTGGCCTTTGCGAAGCCTAGAGATTATCACTTGTTAGCTTCTGTTATTTTTTTTTTTGGTGTGGCCTGAAAGCTCTATTTCTCACTTGCAAAGGAGTATGTACATGGAATATGAGGAAATTAAGTTAATAACATTTATCCTATTGTGATAAAGGAGTTATGCTTGTTCTTAACGATACAGACAAGCAAACACACTAATGATCAAAATGGAATCCAGGTCAAAGAATTCCAGCTGCTCCACCAGATAAAAGGGATGATGGAGACCTACATGGAAACCAAGAAGTTGGTTTTAAGTAGCGTCGACACCAGCTGGCTTACATAAGAATTTCACATCCGACTACAAACAGAAAACGCAGATGTTAAAATCTCTCAAGTCGAAAGGTTAAAAACCTCTGATAAATATAAGAGCCCAATGTGGTTGTGCTAACTATCGAAGGGACGACATGACCTGAGAGACTGACGCGGAGGGTAAGCTGACTAAGACAGAATTTTATTGCACTAACAAGACGTGCAGTAAAAAGACAGTTTGCCGGCACTGTGCAAGAAGTCACCCATAAAGTTAATGTTCCAGGGCGAAGCACGATCACAACTATAAAGCCATAAACAAGAACAGAACCTACGCAAACTATCTCGGAAACCGCAGAGCAAAGTACCAAGGCTGTCTGGTTTTCCAGAAAATGCTCAAGGAATCTGTACGCAAAAACATCTCCTTCAGAGAGGCACAGCACAGATTTACTACAAATGTCATAATTATGCAGGACTAAAGCATACGAACTCAACTGCTACAACTTACCACAGAGGTGAGGGACACAAAACAAAAACTCCAGGTCGAGAGTAGAAACCGACAAACCAACAAGGCCCAAAATGACAAACGGGATCAGTCGTGGGGAGACCTACAGAGCGTCAAGACTATGATGAACGACATAAAACCAATTCAGCAAAAAAATAGAATCAGATTTCGAGAAGCTAGCAGAGCTGAAAGAGGAAACTGACGAAATCATCAAAAGAAAAGAAAATGAAAAAAAAAATGATTATGGTTGATATTTCTAGCTAAAAATACACAAGAAAATAAAAACAACGACCAACTCGAAGACAAAGTTAATCATTGAAGTATTAGAAGGGCTTCTACCAACAATCATAGAGAAAGTAGTAAACCAGATACAAACAACATAAACGAGGCGGCCAAAACACACAAAGCTCCACAATACAGCTAGTAGTCCTTTTTAGGACCAAGCCTTTTCAGGGCTGCCAGCGAACTAGCGAGACAAGATGTGAAATACAGTGTTGAACATGCTACCATATTAAGAATAGACGAACGAAGAGAGGAATCCAGACAATCAGCTAACAGTCCTGTTCAGGACCAGCCCTTTTCGGGTCTAACAACAGACTTGCACCGAAGGGGAAGTGATAAACAATATGTCGCAAATTATAATGAAAAGGTTCAACAGGTTATTAAAAATCGATAGTAGATGAAAAAAAAAACAACAACAAAAGTGAACAGAAGTCACATAAGTTAAATTAGGCTTGTGGACAGGTCTGTCCTACTTCCAGTACATTACAGATAGAGGCGTCCACCTTTTTTAATTTCTTGAGGGGCGGATACACCATTTATACGTTCCACACACTCTGTATATGTGACAGAACTTGTGCATCCCAGTACTATGTGTAATATTAAATTGCCAGAATAAAATGTTACCTGCGGAGTGATTTTCAAAAGAAATAAGGTACGTTAACACTGGTATAAAAGATTAGCACTAAGTAAACTGACTGCAGTCGTCAAAAGCGTCAAGCGTGTCCTATTATATGGCTCTGAAACATGGAGAAGAACAAACACAGCAACCAAAAAGCTACAGACTTTCATAAACGGATGCTTGCGTAGAATAATAATAATAATAAATTCTTTAAGCACCAAACACGGCGCATAAGGCAGAAACCAGTGCTCTCCAGGTTGTTCGTTGTGACGCCACTCCTCTTAGCTCTTGCACATTATTTAGGCCCAACGTTCTTCCTTCTCTTATTATTGTTCTTCTGAGTGTTTCTTTTGGTCTTCCTTTTTTTCCTCTTACCCTCAGGAACCCAAGTGAGCGCCTGTAGTGGTATTCTGTTGTTTTGCATTCGTAGGACATGACCGATATATGACCATCGTCTTTTCCTTATATAGTCGGAGACATATTTCTGCCTAGAGTCTTCTCTTATTTGTCGATTAGTCTTGAATTCTTTCCAACTGATGTTCATGAGTTTTCTAAGACATTTGTTCTCGAATGTATTCAGCTTGTTCTCCAATGATTTTGTTATTTTCCAACTCTCACAGCCGTATGTTAACACTGAGATAACATTTGAATTAAACAGACGAAGCTTGGTATGTATATTCTTACTTACTTACTTAGTCGTTCCCCTTCTACCGTGAGGTGTAGAGGTTTGGAAGAGAGAGCACCAGACCATTGGTATGTATATTCAATGATCGTAATTTCCAAATGTTAGATAATCTATTGAAGGCGCTAGCTGCCAAAGCAATTCTAGTATGGATTTCTCTTGTTGTGTCACCATCCTGAGTCATTTTACTGCCTAAATAATTGAAACTTTCAACTTTCTGTAGTTTTTCCCCGTTCAAGATGATATCAAAGGCCTCGTTAGAAAAGTTCATAGCTTTAGTTTTAGGGGCATTTATTTGGAGACCTATTTTAACCGAGAGATGACACAAATTATACTGAAGCACATTAAAAACGCACCACCTGTATAATCCAGGAACAGAGTGTGAAATGTAAATATAAGTGTGTACAAGTTTACATATTTGGAATCTTTATTCATTTTCCTATGAATCCATGCTGGTCATTAATTTGTACATTTGATCGTTATGAAATTCATTGCATTCTATGCAGGCAAGGGAGAAAACCAAAAATACAAAACAATGCACGTGCGTTATCCTGCTGGAGAAGTTGCAAGTCTGGATAAATTGTGAACGCAGGAGCAACCAGTGCATCCAGAACCTCATCTCGATATGTCACAGCATTAACATTTCCACGGAAGACACGAAGAGGCAAGCGATGGTGAAAACTGAATCCTCCCCAAATGTGAATACTGCCACCTCCAAATCGGTTGACACAGCAATCTGCAAAGCGCTCTTCACACCGTCGCTAAATCCGCATACGTCCATCTGCAAAGGATATGTTGAATCTGTTCTCGTCTGTGAATAGGACAGCATTCCACTGCAATCTAGTCCATCTGATATGTTGCTCTGCCCATTGCAGGCGCTGCTAACGATGTCTGTGAGTCAAGTTTGGCCCAACATAAGGTCGTCTTGCAGTAAGGCCTGTATCTCTGAGTCGTCGTATGACTGTCATTCGAGAGACTTGCCCATGTCTACCCACTATTGCTCTTGCTGTTTGACTTGCCGGGAGAGTCAATTCCTTAGGTGACTCAGCACAATATGAAGATCTTGCGCAGGGGTAGTAACTCGTGGTTGGCCACTCCGAAGTCTATCCCGGGCACTGCCAGTGGTTCCGTAACGTTCATTGAGACGTACAATAGTGCTGTGGTGGCAATTCATTCTTCTGGCAATGGCTCGCGAGCTCATTCCGGTCTCCAACATACCAATGGCTCGTTGGCGGTCGTTTTCAGATAGTCGTGGCATTTCAAGCACATGTACTGGGTGTTTTGTCTCAACGGCCTTTTTATACCGAGTATACTGCCACAACGCTTACACATTTTCAGGGTCATAGCTGTTGAGAATCGTGATGCACGTGTAACTTTCATCGTTTCCATGTAGTCTGTACACACACCCATGGGTTGAATCTTGCACTTTCCATTCCAGCAGCCATTCGCTCTCTACCTCATGGCAAACACGGGGAAAATCCATTCCCACACTTTTTTTTGCCAGCTTCTCGGCATTAGTATATATAATAGTGGTGCGTTTTTAATGTGCTTCAGTATATTTATTGCTTCTTGGGATTGTCTTGGTGTTGAACTTAAGAATGCTACATCATCTGCGAAATCCAGGTCCCCAGGAATTTTCCATTTGTCCATTTTATACCCAATTGTTCATTGTTGGTATAGTTTCTCATAACCCAATCAATAGCTATTCCAAAAAGCAGTGGTGACACAACACAGCCTTGTTTCACCCCTGTTTCTACTGTAAACCATTCTGTATTCCCTTTATTTGTTCTAACACAACATCTTGCATTGTCATATAGCGCTTTGATTATATTCACATATTTTGTTGGAAAACCATAGATTGTAAGTATCTTCCACAATGATGGGCGGTGTAGACTATCAAAGGCTTTTTGAAAATCGACGAAGGTGATAATAAGTGGCGATTGCCTTTTCACTGATTCTTCTATAATTGTTCTTAGTGTGAATATTTGATCAATACATGATCGTTTCGGCCTGAAACTTGCTTGTTCTTCTCTGATCTTTTCGTCAGCATGCAATTTAAGTCTTTCTAACATCATGCAACATAATAATTTTCCAGGTACTGATAATAGAGATATACCACGCCAGTTATTACAGTCTGATAGATCACCTTTCTTCGGTAACTTTACAATAATACTGTCTTTCCATTGTTGTGGTGGTTGTTCTTCTCTCCATACTTCATTTATAATATCTAAAATTCTCAAGAGGTTGTTGTCATTAACTGCTTTAATCATTTCCCCTGAAATTTCGTCAACTCCAGCAGCTTTCAAATTTTTTAATCTTTTAACGGCTTATCAAAGGAATGACAAGGGTTTTGTGCTAAAATAGTATTAAATATGTCTTTGAGAAAATTTACAGCAGACAAACTGGTAGGAAGGCATGGAAACAGCTAAATAGGCATAAAGAAGACAAACAGACAGACAGACAAGACAGACAGACAGACACATAGATAGATAGATAGATAGATAGATAGATAGATAGATAGATAGATAGATAGATAGATAGATAGATAGATAGATAGATAGATAGATAGATAGATAGATAGATAGATAGATAGATAGATAGATAGATAGATAGATAGATAGATAGATAGATAGATAGATAGATAGATAGATAGATAGATAGATAGATAGATAGATAGATAGATAGATAGATAGATAGATAGATAGATAGATAGATAGATATGTATAAAGACTTTCTCTTTTTAATAACTCCAGAGACAGACATAGATTAGCGATTTCCGTCTATATTGACTGTCGCCGTGACGATACAGTCACAGTCAAACGTCATCTTTATAAATTGAAGCCTCCTTTTTAAGCACAACCTCTCCTCCTCCCCTTCCACCCCATGCCTTGGGTTCAAGTTTCTAAGCCCTAAATACGCAGGAGAATCTCTCTGTTGTCGCTATTGATGCTGATATCAACGCTAAATAACACACTTTCGCAAATATCAACTTATACCCCATTCCATAATCGATACCAACCACTCTTCTCAATATACCAGGCCATGTGCCCTCCATGACATACATTTTTTTTGTATCCGTATCCGGGACTAACTTCGGTCAAATCCGTTATGGCCACTTGATCTAAATTCCTATTTTATAGATTAATAAATTTCATATTTGTCTGAAAAAGGACCTCAAAACTATTAAAGTTACAGCCTTTACGTAAGAATACAGTGGCTCTTGAACAATGCATGAAAATGTGACATCATAATGGCTGCTATAACCCTGCCCGGGGGATCGCATAGAGCTATAGGATAACACCAGACCTAACTAGATCGTACAAGTTTGAACTATTATAAATTTAAATAAAAAATGATAGGTCTGAATTCAGTTCTGCTGCATGTGTGGTTTGATATAAAAACATGAAGTTTGTGTTGTGCTTTTCGGCAATACTTGCGACATTTTCTCGAATATTTCTACTTTTGGAAGATTACTTTTTGTTTGTAAAATCATCATCTTTGTCGTTATCATCAGTATATTATCATCAACATCCTTTTCATCTTATGTTTGTTTTTTTAAAATTTAATTTAAGTTCCTGTATCCCTGTACAAACTCCACAGGGTAAAATTAAAAGCTTTATTATTTTTTTCTACGATGGATAGGTATGAACAAAAAAATCGAAAAAAGGTGATTCGTCTCACCAGGACTAAGACTTTGAATTTTAGGCGCTTTTCCTTTATTTGGCGAAGCATGCACCGTTAATCCTAGACACAAGGTCCGTCGATTATATTAAGGGGCTTGTTCAAATATAAAAGAGTTTGTTGTCAAATTATTTTCAAATTATAAACTGGAATATCTGTGGATACACGCCGCTCACCATTATAAACTGGTATATCTGTGGATACAAGCCGCTCACCATTATAAACTGACATATCTGTGGATACACGTCGTTCACCATTATAAACTGACATATCTGTGGATACACGCCGCTCACCATTATAAACTGACGTATCTATGGATAAACGTCGTTCACCATTATAAACTGGCACATATGTGGATACACGCCATTCACCATTATAAACTAGCATATCTATGGATACACGTCGTTCACCATTATAAACTGGCATATCTGTGGATACACGCCGCTCACCATTGTAAACTAGCATATCTGTGGATACACGCCGCTCACCATTAGAAACTGGCATATCTGTGGATACACGTCGTTCACCATTAGAAACTGGCATATATGTGGATACACGCCATTCACCATTATAAACTAGCATATCTATGGATACACGTCGTTCACCATTATAAACTGGCATATCTGTGGATACATGCCGTTCACCGTTATAAACTGGCATATATGTGGATACACGCCGTTCACCATTATAAATTGACATATCTGTGGATACACACCGTTCACCATTATAAACTGACATATCTGTGGATACACGCCGTTCACAATTATAAACTGACATATGTGTGGATACACGCCGTTCACCATTATAAACTGACATATCTGTGGATACACGCCGTTCACCATTATAAACTAGCATATATGTGGATACACGCCGTTCACCATTATAAACTGACATATCTGTGGATACACGCCGTTCACCATTATAAACTGACATATCTATGGATACACGTCGTTCACCATTAGAAACTGGCATATATGTGGATACACGTCGTTCACCATTAGAAACTGGCATATATGTGGATACACGCCGTTCACCATTATAAACTAGCATATATGTGGATATACGCCGTTCACCATTATAAACTGACATATCTGTGGATACACGCCGTTCACCATTATAAACTGACATATCTGTGGATACACGCCGCTCACCATTATAAACTGACATATCTGTGGATACACGCCGCTCACCATTATAAACTGACATATCTGGGGATACACGCCGTTCACCATTATAAACTAGCATATCTGTGGATACACGCTGCTCACCATTATAAACTGACATATCTATGGATACACGCCGTTCACCATTATAAACTGGCACATATGTGGATACACGCCATTCACCATTATAAACTAGCATATCTGTGGATACACGTCGTTCACCATTATAAACTGGCATATCTGTGGATACACGCCGCTCACCATTGTAAACTGGCATATCTGTGGATACATGCCGCTGTGGCGTGAGGTTTTATTTGGCTGTAGGATCAGTATAGTACTGACAATTACAGAAATAGAATTTTTGCAGAAAATGGTGAAGTCCCAGTGTCTGAGAGAACTACTGGTATCACAAATTAGTTACGGCTGTGAATGATCTGATCTCGAAAAATTAGTAGAGAGGAGACCGACATAAATTGCCACCTCCGCTGTGTAACTAACTGTGATATTAAGACAAGGAAACAGATTTTACTTAACAATGATAAAATTGACAAGTCTTCAAATACAATTTTCTTATTATTTATTTAGTATATACACTATCTACTCTTGTGCTGAAGGGTGAATGTTGGAAAATGGAATGTAATGGATTTGTAAGTTTACATGTGATTTACAAATATTTATATTTATATAGATATATAAATATACGTATTACAACAAGTTTTTCAATTTTAGGAACAAAAATTATATCAGCTGTGCTGTTATTCAATTATAGTACATGTATCAGCTATGATCTTATTTAAGTATATAACTGTTGTAGTTGTTTATGGTAATGGTGTTGGTCTTCATAACGCGAATGGTAATATGAAACAAAATGTCAATAAACTGTTCTGTGAAAACGAACTACAACAGGTAGTGTTTAAACTGTTCACTCGATGGTAGTACACAAGTCGGTTTACTGTACATATAGTTTATTCAACATGGCACATACGAAGAAACGAGACGATCATAGTTACAGATTATAGGTACAAAATGTCATACTTTGAAGTTGCTGATAATACTCTCAGCTTCTTAGTGATTCTTCAAGAATTAAGTCCTATAAACATTCACAGCAATATATTCAGGTTAGAGTTCTGAATCGGCTAACCTCTCTTTACATCCATGCCACGACTTTGGCATTGAAGCATGTACGGCATTTAAAATATGAAGCATACGAATAAATAAACTGGTTTACACGTAGGTATTATTCCTCTACGGTAATCTAATATGACCACCGACTCCGTCTGTCCATTCTAGGAAATTACATGCTAAGATGACTTCCCGCTAGACTACAACTGGGAGCGGCCTGATACTTTAGTTTACGGCAATAAATATACAAATATAACCGGGGCGACACTTACATGATCCTTCCATCATTGGCTTCGTCAAGAATACCAATTGAATCAATATAACATACTGGCTTATACAAAACTGCCAGAAAATTCCAATAATCTATATCTCGGACATAACAAAGTCCGCACTGCCCCGTTCAAAACATGACGTCACAATCCCCAAACTAGGTTACCCGTGCGTCCAAAGCAACTCACACTGCATTGTGCACGTCAGTGCGTGAATCAATCGAACGCACAAATAATAAAATATATAAAGACTGGTGCGTACATTTGGCAGGACCGAAGACTACCCCCTTAGGTAATAAATGTACGTAACAGCTCCCTTATCACCTCCCCTTAAAAAAATTAATTCTATTAATTTTTTTGAACTTAATACCCGAGAGAGGTGAGTCAAAACTTCAACAAGATATGAAATGCATAAAGTTATACCATATTAAGAAAAGAATATTAAACGAAATGAATATAACTAAATGATAGTATGCATTAAAGCACACATCCACAAACGACCTACTTTGGAACGATGTGGTAATATTCGAAGTAAAAACAAGTTTGAAAATGAAAAATGAAAAAAAAACCATAAAAAAAAGATGATAATAAAATTCAACTAAGTTTTCAACAAAATTTGAAACATATGATTTCAAAAATGAAAATGAACAGCAACACTGATGATGATCAATGACAAGAGAATCAATGAAACAGAAAAATTGAAAATACAATGTGCAAAAATGAAACAATGCAAAATTAAACACTTTAAGAATCAACACACTTAATGTTTTCTAACACTAGTACGGTTGACTAGTGATCTAACAGTGATATATCATAACTAAGACCCGTGAATGCAGGCATTACGTGACAACTAAGAAAGTTAGTATGTGTGTGATCCATAATCAATTAAATAGATTAAGTTGAATTAATCTAATTCATATATTCCTTAATTACTAACAAATAACTAGTTAACAATATATTCTAAGTAATTGCAATATCACTATCAATATGTCACTGTTCCGTTACAACTAGTTAGTAATCGACGAGATAATGTTCTCAATGTTCCATACACGATATAATATATTCTCTAACACGTTATGTAGTGTAATATGTTCCATAGGAATAACAAATGTATATTTGTCGCTCTTAACAATGTTGCCATATTAATAAAAAGTTACTGTAGTACCAATGTTCTCGTTCTAATAAAACGTTAATATAGTATCAATAACAATGTACAAAGTTATTCATGTTATCGGTGAGGATGTTCCAACATCTGGAAGTGGTTTAGTTTCGACACGTTCACTTGGGCATCTTGAAAGACAGTCTGCGAACACATTCTGCACTCCAGGAATAGCTCGTATCTCAAAATGGAACGGTTGAAGCGCTATAGCGTAACGCGCTGACTTTGATGACTTAACGTTCCCTGTGTTCAGTGCGGTAAGAGCTTTCTGATCAGACTCCACCACAAAGTGAGATCCGAGGAGGTAACGTTCCAGTTTAGTGATTGCCCAGACAAGAGCAAGGAGCTCTTTATCCAGAACGGAATATTTCGTCTCGCTCGGCGTGAGCTTTCTGGATACGTACATAACCGGAAATAAGGTGCCGTTATATTCCTGCATCAAAACTGCAGCGATAGCGTAAGAAGATGCATCACTGCGGAGAATGAAATTGAGATTTTTGTCAGGCAACCTCAAAAAAGGTGCATTTGAAAAAAATTGTTTTATATAGTCTAACGCCGTTTGGTGATCCTGCGACCACTTTTTACATTAGATGTGCCTTTCTTCAGTAGAGAAGAAAAAGGTGCAGTTATAGTAGACAAATGAGGGATGAATTTTGAATAGAACTGTATTAGTCCTAAAAGCGACCTAACTTGTTTTTTTGTCTTAGGTGCTGAGATGTTTAAAATTTTAGAGACGTTACTGTCTTCTGTATACATGAAACCATGACCTATGCGGTGACCCAGAAATGAGATGTCATGAAAACCGACAAAAGCCTTTGAAGGTTTCGCTGTTAAGTTATAATCCCGTAAGATAGAAAGTAAAGATTTTAAACCCTGAATATGTTCATCCCAAGAGTCACTGAAAAGACAGATGTCATCTATATAAGTAATGACATCGGGACGATGAGACAATATGCGGCGCATCATGCGTACAAAGGTAGCTGGCGCATTCATTAACCCGAATGGCATAAAATTCCATTGAAAAAGACCCCGTGGTGTCGAGAAAGCGGTGAATGGCTTTGCTTTAGGAGTGAGTGGCACTTGCCAATATCCCTTTGAAAGGTCAAATTTCGAAAAGAATGTAGCATGAGATAATCTCTCCAATAAGTCATCTAAAAGAGGTAATGGTTCCGCATCGAATTTTGTAACTTTGTTTAATTTCCTGTAATCTACGCAAAGACGTATATTGTTGTCTTTCTTCCTAATGATTACCATGGAAGAAGAATATGGTGATGAAGATGGTTCAATTATATTTAATTGGAGCATCTCATCCAATTCCTTATCAACCTTATCACGAAAGTGTAAAGGAATAGGATATGGGCGAACTCGAATAGGCGTATCGTCAGTCAGAATAATGTCATGTTGGATGACTGACGTATGACCTGGGATGTCAGTGAGAACATCCTCATACGAGTGTAGAATATTAGAGACTTGCTGACGTTGATCAGCCGAAAGAGTAGATGAGATTGTAACATCATTCCATTTCTCAGTGGAATGGAGTGGTACAACTGGTATTGGTAGTTGTACATCATCGAAAGAAGATTCCTCTTCTTGGATGACTGACAAACTAGAATAGTGTTGAATAGGTGGTGTAGGATCGTCAGTTGCCTGAAACACTGACTGTAGATAATCAGGACGTGAGTAATACTCCTTCAACATGTTAATGTGGAAGGTTTTATGTTTAGCATTAACATCAACGATGTAGTCGACATCGGATATTCTTGAGATGATCCTGAAAGGACCTCTCCAGGTAATTAAAAGACGATTGTTATGCGCAGGTAGTAAGACAAAAGCTTCATCACCAGGTATGAGCTGGCGAAGACGCCTATACTTGTTTGCAAGTAGACGAGCTTTTTCTTTGGCTTGTTCAGATGATGCAGTAGCTAGTCTACAAGCATCTATGATTCTCTTTCTCAGAGAGATCACATACTCATAAGAGGATTGAGTTTCCTCTTCAATATTCTCGTCAACCAATAAGTCGTGGATTAACGACATAGGACCGCGTGGTTGCATGCCAAAAACAAGCTGGAATGGAGAAAACCCCGTGGCTTGATTTTGTACTTCGCGATACGCAAAGAGACAAGCGGGTAGGACCCGATCCCAGTCTTGGGGATGGTCTTGAGTCATCTTACCCAACAACTGCTTGAGTGTCCTATTGAGACGCTCAATTAACCCATTTGACATCGGATGATAAATAGAACTAAGAGATCTGTCTATACCTAATGTCTTCATAACTTGAGACATGGATTCAGAAATGAACTGAACCCCATGATCCGACAAGATTTTCCGTGGAAAACCAATGCGTGAAAAGATTAACATCAATGCCTCTGCTACACTGGCAGATGAAGTGTTCTTGAGAGGGATGGCCTCAGGCCAACGAGTGCACATATCAATGCACGTAAGAATATGCGTATGCCCTCTAGCAGATGGAAGCATCGGACCAATAATGTCTATAGCCATTTTATCAAATTGTCTAATCGGGATGTCCGCAGCTTGAATAGGAGCCGCATGAAATGGACCCCGTACCTTAACTTCCTGACATATCAAACAGGACCGACAATAGAGAGTGATGTCCCTATGAACGCCTGGCCAGTAGAATGCCGAAAGCACTCTGGATTTGGTACGCGAAAAACCCATATGGCCCGCACATTGCGAGTCATGCGCATGTCGTAATATACGAGATCTCATAGAGGATGGGACTAAGATCTGATAACATAAGGATGAGTCCTTTTCCCGTATTACTCTAACCAAAATCCCATTCTTAAGTATAAAGTCATGTCTAGATTTTGCAAGTTTGTTGCTTGTATTCTTTTTGTTCACATACTGAAAAATTTTTTTTAATGAATCATCATTCTTTTGCAATGTTGCAAACAACTCCCGTGAAATAGGAGCATCATCATCACAAGTGGTATGAACTGTAGGTTCAATAGGTGTATCATGCGACATATTAGTAGCTTGCGCTCTAGTCACTACTGCATTTGCAGTTTGAATATGTCGCTCTTCACATTCAGCTATTTGCTGCGGTGTACACTCTTTAATACCATGTATGCGACCAAGTATTATATCACATATTGGATTTGGAAGAAGACATGCTTGGATCTTTCCTGAAAAGAAAGGTGTATTAAGATCAATAATAGCAGTGGGAAATGTTTCGACGGTGCCGCCGAAAGTCACACACTTGACAACCCGGCCCGTGGCACAACTTGGGTTGATCAGCGAGGTCCGGACGCCCACAGTGCTACAACCTGAGTCAAATAGGAGAGAGCATGAAATGTTGTTGACAAATCCCTTGTTAAACTTAAGAGAGCCCTGTCCCTGGTGTACTGACGTAGCAGTGGCTGTGCAGACTATAGGTAGGCTAGGCAAGGTATGTCCGCAACGCAGCGTCGTGATCGCCTTAGGCTGGAAAAGAGTCGAGCATTCTGGACAGTCTTTAACCTGGGTACAATCAAGAGAACAAGACATAGCATTGTGAGTTTCAGCTACTTTACCCTGTTCAATGTTAGCCTGTGTATCACTTAAAGCGACATTAGAATGTCTACCCGTATTATTTGACGATCTATCTCTGCGACGCGATCGATTTTGATTATTTGCATTAAAATTGCCATAATTGTCATTTCTACTAGAGTTAAAATTTGGATGAGTCCGATAGTTTGTATAATTAAAGTTATGCTGTTCTTTAAAATTTTTATTCCAAGAACCTTGTCTGTTTTGCGGACCCTGAGATCTTGATCTCCAGTTTTGTTTATTATAATGTTCTTGATTATTTTTAAAATTATTGTTACCAAAATCTCGTGATCTGTGAGCTTTTTTCCAAGAAACATTAAATGGAGCAGATTGTTGAAATTGCTTCCCTTTGTAAAAGTTATCATTGTTAAAATTGTAATTATTTCCCTTATTGACATACCTGTCAGCACTAAAGGAACGATTTCGTGAAAAATTGTTTTGTTGTGCTGCAAAAGCAACAGGCAATTCATTCTTAATCTGCGCATTACTTAGATCCATGGTTGGGTGAGCAGTACAAAAATTTTTTGCATGTTCTGCTAAGCCTTTCATAGATAAAGGTTTCCGTTCTTGCAAAAATGCGAGAAATGTAGGATTTACAGACGATAGTACCTTATCGCGCATCAGTAAATCGAAGAGACCTTTATATGACTTTTCAATTTTGGATAATTCAATCCATCTTTCTAGTGTTAGTCGTATTTGTGACAGAAAATCATTGAAATTTCTGCTAGATTGAGGTAGTAATGTATGAAATCTTAAACGATATTCGTCTTCTGTCATTTGGAATTTTTGCAGAAGTGCTGCTCTAAGAGCATTATAGTCATTTTTCTCACCAATGCTGGTGGTATGATAAACTGCTAATGCATCCCCTGTAAGTAATCTGGATAAATATGTACAGTATAGCGCTTTATCCACGTTATAAGATCCACACGTGGCCTTAAACCTATCTAGGAAGAATATTACGTCATCAGACGGGGGATTAAATTTTGGTAATTTAAGGTGAATTTCCTTAAAATAATCATGTCTGGATGGAGTTTGGCTTTCAAACGTTCTCTGAGAATTAGCTTCCTGAGTAAACCTAATTCTCTCATATTCTGACTCTGCTAATTTCAGTTCATGCTGTCGTTTTTTTTCATTCTCTTCCATCTCAAGCTGAAGTCGTTTTACATTTTGTTCAGCTATTAATCTCCTCTCTTCCATTTCTTTTTGTTTATTTTCCATCTCAATCTTAAGTCTTTCTTCAGCCTCCCTTTGTTTCTGTTCTGCCTCTCGCCGAAATCGTTTATCTTCTAATTCAGCGGCTTGTTCAGCTATTAATCTTCTTTCTTCCATTTCCTTTTGTTTCTGTTCCATTTCCTTTTGAACTCGTTTATCTTCTAATTCAGCGGCTAATCTCATTTTTTTCTCCTCTTCCTCAGCTATAAATTTCCTCTTCTTTTCATGTTCCTCAGCATCAATCCGTTTTTGATCTGCCTCAAATTGAAGTTTTTCTAGTCTTAAAGTTTCTAACTTTCTCTGTTCGGCTTCTATTTCTTGAGCTTTTCTATATTCTGCAAGTGCAAATGTTTTTGCTTCATCAGGAGCCATCTGAAGAGCTTTTGCTTGCTTAATGAAATAATCTAGTGAATACATTATGCTATATAAGTAGTCACAGTACTCTAGATATTTAAAATGATAATTAATCAATATAAATTAGTTAACCTTGTTACTATAACAAGTGTTCTTCGTTCCTGTCCTTAGAACGGTATAATGTTATCATATAATTATTAAATATGTTATTAATCAATAAATTTATGTAATCAAATGTCATGAAATGAACAACGAGAAAGACAATAGAAACATAACCGACAAGACATGATAAACTGGACGGGTGAACACAATCGTAGAAATCAAAAAAAAAATAAAAATGTATAACTAAAATAGAATATCGTAAAAATATACGACGATAACTACGATCAGATAATTAACAGTACAATTGACAACACAGTGTAAAAACATAGGTTTTGTAAAAAAACTGAACGACAGGAAAGGTGAGATGGACGCAAAATACAAACAAAATTCATCATAAAACTAAATTACGAATAAAAATAAATACGAAAACAACAATTAAAACTTGACACTACAGCTAAACAGATACTATTATAAGAAGCAACTAGCGATCGGAACTTCGGCAAGGTTTTTTAGCCTTGTACCGGAATGATCGCTCAATTGAAACTTACAAAATGAGCCCTACAGAACGTCTGACGAAGAGCCCGAATTGGCTTCGAGATGGATCTCGTTCGTCATATCAACCTCCCTACCTCCCACGAAGAATGCACAACATATAACATATAACATGGAATAAGTAAAGGTGGACATAAACAATTAAGGCACAGCTAATAATAATAAAATGTATAACGGATACAAGTTATACTTAGCTCGCGTGTGCCGGGAAAAAACAATGTGCCTCGTCTCCGTGGATGTACGATTGAAGCTAAAATAATTCGATCTGCGAATACAGCATCAGCTCGCACGAAATGATAACGAAGGCAGTCAGTCCCTGTACAACCCGAAGTGAAGGTTGATAGATGACCTTGAGAATCTCGTAACGGTCAGTTGATTAAGATTCATTTTGACAACAAGTTCCAACTTGACGATGATGTCGCCTTGAAAGTACACATTCTATTTTCAAACGATTAATTTGATTGAGTAAGATCCTTTGAAATGATAAATTTCAGACCACGCTGGCGCACCAATTACTGTTGTAGTTGTTTATGGTAATGGTGTTGGTCTTCATAACGCGAATGGTAATATGAAACAAAATGTCAATAAACTGTTCTGTGAAAACGAACTACAACAGGTAGTGTTTAAACTGTTCACTCGATGGTAGTACACAAGTCGGTTTACTGTACATATAGTTTATTCAACATGGCACATACGAAGAAACGAGACGATCATAGTTACAGATTATAGGTACAAAATGTCATACTTTGAAGTTGCTGATAATACTCTCAGCTTCTTAGTGATTCTTCAAGAATTAAGTCCTATAAACATTCACAGCAATATATTCAGGTTAGAGTTCTGAATCGGCTAACCTCTCTTTACATCCATGCCACGACTTTGGCATTGAAGCATGTACGGCATTTAAAATATGAAGCATACGAATAAATAAACTGGTTTACACGTAGGTATTATTCCTCTACGGTAATCTAATATGACCACCGACTCCGTCTGTCCATTCTAGGAAATTACATGCTAAGATGACTTCCCGCTAGACTACAACTGGGAGCGGCCTGATACTTTAGTTTACGGCAATAAATATACAAATATAACCGGGGCGACACTTACATGATCCTTCCATCATTGGCTTCGTCAAGAATACCAATTGAATCAATATAACATACTGGCTTATACAAAACTGCCAGAAAATTCCAATAATCTATATCTCGGACATAACAAAGTCCGCACTGCCCCGTTCACAACATGACGTCACAATCCCCAAACTAGGTTACCCGTGCGTCCAAAGCAACTCACACTGGATACAAGATGGCGGCGTGGTAGGCCGCACTTTTTGTGTTGTGCATTTCATGTCGTCGTTTTGGAGTCTGCATCTGTGGTAGCAGCCCTCATTAATGCTGTATGAGTTTGTAGTGTGTTTGGCTCATTTTCTGGATTGTGTTGATAAGTATTTTAAAGATGAAAACATCAAGTTTGCCTGTCATGTGAGTTCGCTGTTTGTGTTTACCGAGTGAACAAGATGGCGGTTTTTTTTGTGATGTGTCAACCGGACAGTGTTTCAAAACATTACAGATTTATTGAGGGCTATTGTTACTGCTCCAGGTACATTTTTGTATGTACCTGCAAGGATACTTGGAGAGGAGATGGGCACCGCCAAGCAAACCTCTTGCCCACTGAAATGTTATGATGGAAAGTCAACTCAGTAATAATTTGCCGGATCGGCCGATGCCCGGATTAACAACGACCGCGCTCTCATTGCCCCTTGAGAGTGATAAGTCAACGAATGGGGTACAAACACCTGTTTTGAAACTTCCAAGAGAAAATTTTGTTGTTGGAACTTGGAATGTACGCACGCTATATGCGTGTGGAAAAGTCAAAGAACTAACACATGAACTTGTTAGATACTCGTGGGACATCCTGGGCCTAGCAGAAGTCAGATGGACAGGATTAGGTGAATCAATAACGGATGATGGTCACAAAATTTGGTTTAGTGGAGATGAGTCTAAACATCAGCATGGAGTAGGATTTGGGACTGGAGAAACCAACGATCGAGGACTAAGGCTACTAGAATTTGCCAGCAACTATAAACTAACCCTTGCAAATACACTATTTCCTCATAAGTTATCAAGAAGAACAACGTGGCATGCCCCAAAAACTGAGATACATAACCAAATTGATTTTATTCTTGTATCCAAAAGATTCAAGTCCAGCATTAATAAAGCCACGACTAGGACTTACCTGGCGCCGACATTGGTAGTGATCACGACATGGTATTGATGACGCTCAAGCTTAAACTCAAAAAGAACTATAATCAAAACAGATGTTCTCAGTTAACACATTAACTACCGCAAGCCGCTGTCAGCGGCTCACAAAATAATCACATTTGGACCGCAAGACGCTCAGAGCGCCAATCTAATTTTAGTAATAAAACGAATGAAAAATGTACTGAAACACTCTCTGATCTGGTTCGAGATTTTAAGTTGCCACCGGAAAACAAATTCCCAAAGCATGGTTGTTGTAGAACACTGGAAAATTGATATTATGTTCATATTTTTCAGCGTTTTGGGTTAGTTACCAAATCGTGTAAAACTGTTTACTGTGGCAACTAGTGATAGGACTACAAAAAATGCGTGTACATCTTGTCTAACGGCTGAATAGGATAGAAACGTGTTTCAACAATTGACTGATAGATCTAGCGACGAGGACAAGAGTGAAAATGGTGTGCACATTGATTGAAATTGGGATTTTGATAGAGATGGGACGCAAGCAGTTATAATTGTGAAAAAATTGCAAGTCCTCAGCCATCGGAGGGCCGTTAAATAGCAACAACCTCCATTAGAGTTACAGCCGGTGTTTATTGTAATAGTACATTCATTTATCTTTAAAATGACGTGTAATTCATAAACATCTGTAAACAATTACGAAAACTACAGCTTACTTTGTGCAAACACCTACAGGATGAAAATGGGAAAACAATTTAATTCGGTCACAGTGTGTTTTTCAATTCGGTAGTTAATGTGTTAAGATTCAATTTAGACAAATTGAAAGATCCAGAAATCGCGGGAATCTTTGAGGCAACTGTTGGAGGAAAATTCGCAGCTCTCAACTTTTTGGAGGATGATATCAACTCAATCACAGAGAACATGAAAGACGTGCTCATTGAATCAGCAACAGAAATACTTGGTAAAAGAAAGAAAATAAACAAACCATGGGTTACAGATGACATTCTGAAGTTATGTGATACACGACGGGAAATGAAAAAGGTTAAGAAAGAGGTTCCTGAAGCAGCATGGCAATACAGTATGGTGAATAAAAATATTAGAAAGAAAATGAAACAGGCCAAAGAAAAATGGGTAGCTGATCAATGTGAGTCCATTAATACGGGGCTAATAAAAGGTAACAGCAAGGCAGTTTTTGACACATTAAGAAGACTATCAAAACCCCAACAGCCCAGGGTAACTGTCATAGAAGATAGCAATGGGGCTCTGCTCAATGAAAAAACAGCTGTAATGAGAAGGTGGACAGAATATTGTAAAGAATTATATAACTGTAAACTTGACACTGACTTAGGCATATTAGACAACATTAAGTGCGAAAACAGAGAACTCGGAAATGCAGCAATACTACGGGAAGAAGTGAAGAGGCTATATGTTCGATGAAAGGAGGGAAGTCACCGGGTGTGGATAATATACCAGCAGAGCTCTTGAAATATGGAGGACCAGATATAGTAAAAATCATGACAACAATTTGCCAGAAGATATGGAGTACAAAAAAATGGCCAAAAGAATGGACGCAGTCATTAGTAATACCGCTTCCAAAGAAAGGAAATCTAAAAATGTGCAAGAACTACAGAACCATTAGCCTTATTAGTCATCCAAGTAAGGTGATGTTAAGGATACTTTTGAACAGAATAAAACAGAAATCAGAAGAAATCTTGTCAGAGGAACAGGCTGGCTTTAGACCAAAAAGAAGTACCTCAGAACAAATCTTCAATATTAGATTACTGATCGAAAAACATCTCCAGCATCAACATGATTTATACCATAACTTCATCGATTTCACAAAAGCCTTCGATCGAGTCTGGCATGAAGGTTTATGGCAAATAATGAGAAAATTCAATTTTGATACCAACATCATAGATATCATTGAAGCACTATACAAGGACGCAAGCAGTGCTGTTTTTGCAAGCAATGACATTGGAGAATTTTTCAAAACAACTGTAGGAGTTCGCCAGGGATGTATCCTGTCACCAGTGCTCTTTAACATTTATCTAGAACATATTATGCAGGAGGCTCTCTACGATTATAAATCAACCATATCGATTGGAGACCGACCTCTGTGTAATCTAAGTTTTGCTGATGATATTGATCTGATAGCTGGAACAGAATCAGAACTTCAAGACCTTACCTCTAGACTGGAGAAAGTAACAAGAACATATGGGATGGAAATTAATATAGAAAAAAGCAAGATATTGGTGAATAGCCATAAGAAACATGTTCCGACCAACATTACGTTAAATGTGCAAACGTTAGAAGAAGTTAACACCTTTAAATATCTCGGGTCCACTATATGTAGTGATGGAAGATCAAATAAAGAAATCAAGACAAGACTTGAGATGGCCTCAGCTGCCATGACAAGGTTGAATGTGATCTGGAAAAGTAACATCAGTTTTCCTGTGAAGATCAAATTATACAAATCACTTGTATTATCTATTCTCTTGTATGGGTGTGAGGGCTGGACACTCACTGCAGATACGGAGCGAAGGATTCAGGCTTTCGAGCATAAATGTTACAGAAGAATTTTGCGCATTTGCTATAAAGAGCACAAAACAAATGTCTATGTTAGAGAGAAGATAAACACCTATGCAGGCCATCAAGAACCACTTTTGTCAATAGTGAAACGTCGAAAGCTTGCCTGGTTTGGGCATGTAACTCGTCATGACTCCCTTTCGAAAACGATCCTCCAGGGAACAGTCGAAGGTAAACGGAGAAGAGGAAGGCAAAGAAAATCCTGGGCTGATAACATCAAAGAATGGGCAGGACACGGTTTCTCCACACTTGTACGCATTGCTGAGAATAGAGAGCAGTGGAGGACCCTGTCTGCTGATGCTTCCACCATGGCACCCCTACGACCCATGACGGGTTATGGGTTGAGATGATGATGAGTGCGTGAATCAATCGAACGCACAAATAATAAAATATATAAAGACTGGTGCGTACATTTGGCAGGACCGAAGACTACCCCCTTAGGTAATAAATGTACGTAACAATAACATTTATCAGTTATGCTGTTATTTTTGTCTCTTGCTATGCTAATTCACTTTCTCGTCACTGACACTAGCTTTTGCTCACAATTGCCGACGGAAATGGTACTAATGTGCACTCATCTCTCAAAAGTTCTGTCCTTCTTAGTTTGGTTGACACAAAACCGGCTGAGGGTCGTTTCTTTAGCCCACCCAAGACTGAGGGTACCAAAGATGTAGATTCTGTGCAACCTCTATGCTCCTGCGGAGTTCCAGGCAGCTGGATTGACGACCCACGATCTCAGTTTTGATGACACGAATAAAACCTGTAACAAGAAAAAATAGGGGCTAATTTCTGTCCTCAAGCCCACCTATTTCTAGTGTGGGTGAAATGAGCGTGTCTCAGGTGTCTGCATGTAGGATGAATGACAACATGGCTCAGTATGATTTAGCAATAGCGAGACAAGACAGGTGTCTACTTGCAAAACATTATTTCTGATAAACTAATACATGGATACATTCAATAATTCAATACATGAATACATCCAATAATATAAATTCAATACATGAGTACATCCAATAATATGTATTCAATACATGAATACATCCAATAATATGTACACCTAGGTGTGATACAACCATTTCCTTCCCCCTATAATATACCAGGCCCTCTCTGACAAGTGCTATACTGGCTGGCAACATATATCCTAACAATATTGTTATGTTCTTATGACAGGAGTATATGAGACGAGGACTGTTTGGTTATATTTCAGGTGGGAGTAATCTGAATAGACTGAAGTATGTGAGACAATAGATTGAGTTATATGAGACAATAGATTGAGTCCTAACAAGGACTGTTTTGGTTATATTTCAGTTGGTCTGAGATAATAGATTGAAGTTATAGAAGACAATAGGTTGAGTCCTAACAAGGACTGTTTTGGTTATATTTCAGTTTGGAGTTATCTGAGACAATAGACTGAAGTTATAGGAGACAATAGATTGAAGTATGAGTCCTATTAGTCTTCGTCTATTCAATCATATCAGGAAATACAATCATTATCCTAATTTCCCCAAGATACAATCAGTAACCTGATACGTTCATATTGAACCAAAATATAAAATATATACAGGTGTAGGTAGTATAAATGACACACAACCAATACAAACATTATATATCTGCTTATAGGCCTATTTGCCTACAAATAGTAAATTATATTTACCCTCCAAGATTTAAACAGGCCAGGTTTTGACTCGACTTAGTGAAGCAGGCTGCAGGTCAATGCACGCAGGTAAGCAATAAATCAAAGTTGACAGCTCCTCTTATTCAGTCGGTCGTCTCTCTGGCTTTTCGTGTCGGTGTTGCGTGTTTTTGCATAAAATTTCGCCCGATTATATAGGCAGGTGAAAGCGTTTGGTTGGTTCCTGGCGGGGCAAGCTGATTGGTTGTCTGCAGTTTTGTACTATGCCTCGTACCGTCCTTGACCTAGACGAGTCCCGACCAAAACAGGGCTTATGGCTAATATATTCTGCTTTTTCCGCCATATTGCGTGAACAAGATGGCCCCAACCGAGTTCCGCATAACAGGGCTTAAGCCTAATTTTATTCCTGTCTCAGAGACTGGTGAACGTTGCTCGTTGATTGGTTGAAGCAAATCTGTATCTCGACATAGTGATTTAACAAAGTAGTGGGTTTACACACTCGTCTCACGACAGCCGCTCACCATTATAAACTGGCATATCTGTGGATACACGCTGCTCACCATTAGAAACTGGCATATATGTGGATACACGCCATTCACCATTATAAACTAGCATATCTATGGATACACGTCGTTCACCATTATAAACTGGCATATCTGTGGATACACGTCGTTCACCATTAGAAACTGGCATATATGTGGATACACGCCATTCACCATTATAAACTAGCATATCTATGAATACACGTCGTTCCCCATTATAAACTGGCATATCTGTGGATACACGCCGTTCACCATTATAAACTGGCATATATGTGGATACACGCCGTTCACCATTATAAACTGACATATCTGTGGATACACACCGTTCACCATTATAAACTGACATATCTGGGGATACACGCCGTTCACCATTATAAACTGACATATGTGTGGATACACGCCGTTCACCATTATAGACTAGCATATATGTGGATACACGCCGTTCATCATTATAAACTGACATATCTGGGGATACACGCCGTTCACCATTATAAACTAGCATATCTGTGGATACACGCCGTTCACCATTATAAACTGACATATCTGTGGATACAAACCGTTCACCATTATAATTTTCTTATTTGCTCCTTATAGAGCATGAAGACACAAGTGCATCTGGTTCCTTATAGGACGCCGTCGCCAAGGTATTCATATGCTCTTGGAGTTGTGGTTTCTGTAGTCATTTGTTTAACGTGATGGGTTTGCGTGCCCTATGTCCAACCTCATATCGGTAGCCTTTAGTATCAAGTCCTTAGTCTGTAACTGTTCAGATGCGTTATCAATTGAAATTTCGTGTATACATACATACATGTATACATACATACATATTTATGCGAAATAAGCACATACATACATACATGCATGCATACATACATATATACACACAAGCATGCATATCAGAATCTTTATTCTCCAGAAAATACATTGATATGCACTGACATAATATAATAAAATACAACATGGCATATAGGAGAATCATTAGAATTTACATAAAGTGTGGAAGACGTCTCAAGTAGTAGTTCTATGTGGGTGTTTTTACATCGAATCTTTGTGTTACACATATATAATAATCAAACGACATTGGCATATAATGATATGATATTATACAACATACCAAAAATGAATATTATTGAAATTTGCAAACTGTGAGTGGAATACCTTTCAAGTAGATCAATATGGGGGTTTTTACATGGGGGTTTAATCAGAATCTTTGTTTGCTATAAAATGCATTGACAGCTAGTGGACTGAGATATTAAATATAGCATCAAATACAATAGTAGTTTGGTATATTAAACAGAGCACATTTGAAATTAGCCTTAATAAACGTGTGGAAAACATCTCCATCAATTTAAAATGGGTGTTTTTTACATCGAAGTTTCCATATTCTGTAAGAACCTATAATTGCACTAATGCTGCCATATTTACATAGAACTTTGGCTTCAAATTTCCGCAGCCCCAGCGACATTAATCCACTCACACACTTTGCATGCACATGACCCAAACTACGTATCATCAGTACGATAACACGTGTACGATAGCCTAATTCGTTACGTACATACGTACAGAGAAGCCTGTAGACACATATGACCAGACAGACAGACATAAAAGAGAGACAGACAGACAGACAGACAGACATAAAATAGAGACAGACAGGCAGACAGACAGATAAACTGCACAAGCCACAGACCTTCAAGAATGTTCGTGGCATGGAAACGTCTTTCATATCTACTGCCGTCTGTCACAGGTCAAACATGACTCACTGACATACTTTCTCTTCACATCCGTTTCTGGGTTAAGTAATGAAATTGAGGTTCAAATCCAGACATTATACCTAAACGGATATTTCCCTATCATAAATTTTAAAAAAGGGCATATCTACCAAATAAAACACATTGCTGCAGAAACTTACATTGCAAGGAGACATAAGTACTTTTGTACAAGTTTCCAGCATGTGAAGTTACTGCAGGTAATAACTTCATGGTCCATAAAGCGCGTGACGGGGAAGAAAATAAAAATACGGAGAAGAAAGTGAAGGTTGAGTCATTGTACTTAATCCCTATCATTCTGCGACACTAATCAATCTGGTAGATATATGTAATGTCTTATTACCTCATTCCACAATTTTCGTAACATTTCCAGTGATTTATTTCATGTGTTTCTTGGTTTTACTAAATGTCTTTGTTTTGTGGGGTTTTTTTTATACTACTCTTAAAAATGTTTGTACAAGCGTCCTAATATAACCAATATAAATTTAATGATATCATATTAGAGGATATCCCTCATAGTTGTGTTTCCTTTTCGTTATTTCTGCTTGAATAATTCAGTTGTTGGTGTTGGCTTATTCTACTTCCAGCCAGAGCTCAAATGTCTTCGGACTCAAGTTCCCAGCAAGGCGGTCATTGCAGTGTTGCTGTCATTATCCTCGAGAAAAGAAATATCAATTTTTTCCCAATGCTAAATAAACATTTGCCGTGGAACTGATCTAAATAAATGACGAAAACTGAACTTCCGTGAGTGTCGGATGACCTGGAGAACAAAATGGCCGCCTTTGAAGCATTCGCAGGAAATGTTGGCAAAAGTGTGGACCCTGCTGCTGAAGCTGTAGTTTGAGAACAATCAGAACTAGCATAGATGCTGATGACTTTGGGGATGTGCTAGGAGACAGTTGTCAAGGTGTAAGTTGATTTGAGCAACTTTTTCTTCGTACACTCTAAAACGACTACTTGAATATTTTCAACGAAAGCAGTGGTCAGCTGGAGACTATTTGTATCACAATAGAGTTTTTTTTCCAGGAATGGTCCTGGTAACGGCCATATGTGCTTCCTCTATTGCTCATAAGTTATGCATTCTTGAAGCAGATGTGTAACAGTTATTTTATATGTGCCACAATTACACTTATCGGTAGGTCAGCTTGTTGAATAGATGATATTCAAATCTGTTGTGGCCCGCGCGGAGTCTGAAAATTATCACTTGTTCTCTTCTACTGAGCTGTCAAGTTATTATTTTCAGAGCAATCTTCTTCTTCTTTGATCCATAACCACCAACTGTCAAAGCAGTCAGCGACCATCACGCTAGTGGCGTCTTGTAGGGCAGCAACAAATTGATTCCACTTTGCTCGGTCGGCGGCCATCCTTCGTACAGTGCCCCAACTGTGGTTCATTCTTTGCATCTCAGCTTCCACAGTTCTCCGCCAAGTTGTTTTGGTCGGCCTCTCTTTCGCTTTCCTTCGGGGGTCCATAGCATAGCTGTTCTTGTGATGGTATCAGGGTCCCTTCTGAGGATGTATCAGAGCAATGGTTCTGACAATATGTAAGAGGCCATCTCTCAGCAGGATGCTACCCAAGCTATACCTGAGAAGATCCAGATCTGACAACACGAGTAGAATGGAAGATTGGAAAATAAAGATGCTGAGGAAAAAAAATCATTTAAGGGATAAAGCAAAGAAGACATTATATGACTGATATAGTTTGAGAAAATACAGGAATATACTAAAGCTGGAGAGAAGGCATTAATAAAGGTCAGAAATGAAACTATCCCAGGAAAAGCCTGGAAGAAGATAAACGGCCTATATAAATTTAATGCCAAACGTACCAAATGTAAAACAGATGGGATCCGGTTCTGTCCAATTTTCTACAGCTGAGGCAGACGCTGTAAATGCGTTTATCATAATCACCATCATCATTATCATCACCATTATCATCATCATTTTGTTTCGCACTCCTTTCGGAGCATGGAGCCACCACTGAAGCAGGTCACCTGACATGAAGCCTGCACCAAGCAGTCACATGCTCTTGTCCCGGTGGTTTCTGGGGCTATTTTTTTTACATAATGAGGTGTGTTAGTACGTTAGTTTATAGTAATGTTTATTTTTTTGGGTCAAGCAGTATTTGAGATCTGTTAAAGTGAATGAAGATGGGAAAAACAATTATATAACTGTGAGGAGATTCATTAAGTGATAAGTGTTGCAGTTAAAGTACCAACTTGATGCGTGATGCCATATGATGATGGATGGTATCCGCATGTCTGGTTTTGTGTGGTGTGCAGATGTGTTCAGTCAAAACAATGTTCATACAAAAATAACAGGGCAATCCACATAGGACGTCAGTAAACTCACGACGTATAAAGTCAATGATTCTTGTAACAGCCGTTGACGTTTTTCTTCATTATTTATTGTGGACGCCACAGTGACAAAATGGTTACGCGAATATGTAGGCACATCAAACAGTCATTATCACAGCAACATTCAATACAGCAATAGACGGTAGACAGCATTACAATGATGAGTCAGATGCATGTTATATTTCATAGTGCTGTAAATGTAGTCAGGTGGAAAACTCCATCCTTTTCTATAACAGCCAGGAGATAACCAGATGTATGAGATCAGTTCACTCTCCTTAGTCTGACTTCAGCAAGACCGACACGTCTGCCGAAGTATAAATAATGTCCTCAAAAATATCCTCTAGATAATAAAGGTTTTCCCAACCTAGTTCATTTAACAAAGTAGCAAGTAATGGTCCTTGGTACATGCATCAACCGATGCAGTACAATGCAGCGACATGTGAGCTGGGAAAAAACATCTCGTGACGACGACTTTCGAAGACAGGCTATGAATCGAAATCGCTCACGACCCAAAATCGATAGAGTTAATGAAAAAAGTCAATTTACCTTGCTTTCAAGAAATACAGAAATATCACGCCTCCCGGCATGTGCAAATACACTAGAGGTATTATCCCGAATAAACGAAATATCCATAAGAGGACTACACATCCCTGACAGAACAAAAAATAGCGGAGATCCCCTCTTCAACGAGGCATCTCTTTCGCCATTCCAAATCGCTCACTCCACTAGTGGTGGGCGGAAACCGATCGACCAAAAAGCAAGACAAGTCATGCGCAGTCCAGCGCAAAAAATCACAGCTCAAAACTTAACTGCATTCGATACCAACGCGAGAAGACAAATGCTTACCGAGAAAAGTGACTATAAATTTCAAGCAGTTGTTGCCCTTGCGTTATAAAATAGATATTGTAAAAAACGATGTTGCGAGAATTTATCACGCAACATATCACCACCTCCTCCCGATAAAAAAAAAATGTGGAACATATTTTTTTTTTTTTAAATATCAAAGAGCATGCGATAAGCGGCTCAAAACGCACGAATTATGCGCTGATAATTAATTAAATTGCCTAACATGAGGCTAATTATAGAGTGTCTGGTGAGGATATACCTCAACAGAAAAATAAATATGTCTCAAAAAATATTCACATCGGGGAGGTGTCACCAACACACATCACGTTAGCATGTAAACACAATATACGTATGCAAGTTACCATAATCATCATTAAACAGCATACTCTAATATTGTCTTTAAAAATGGATGTACAAATCTGATAGGAAAATTTAAATAGCACATTCTTTGACATGTAATGACATAAGTACATAGTAAAGTTAAACTACATGACGATCCAGGACATATGCTCTGGTATTCCGAGGGTAAGTACACAATCTAGAACTCGTCATGCTTGATAGTAGTAAGGTAAGTCCTCAGCTCAACAATGACATTCTGAGAAAGTACAAGCAATATAATGCTAATTAATAACTAATATGCTTCATAAGGTACAATACATTATTAATAATTGTGGCTGTTTAGTAAACTAACGGCCCTTATATTAACTACTCAGTCCTCCTCTATCATCTTAAAAAACGAACAGAAGAAGATGACAACAAAGCACGATAGTGTGTACATATAGAGTAAGTACAGATGTGCTAAACTATTGTAGAAATATAGGTGTGTTATGACTCTGTAATATATGGAAATATAGGACAGAAGTATTAGTTGGAGTCATGTGGGCATCTAGACAAAATGTCAGCCATCACATTATCCGCACCACGGATAGCTCGTACCGTGAAGTGAAAAGGTTGAAGAGCTATAGCATATCGAGTGGATCTCGAACTCTTCAAATTCTTAGTCTGAATAGCTGTAAGAGCTTTCTGATCAGTCTCTAGAATGAAATGTGCGCCCAGGAGGAATCTTTGTAGCTTTAGAATTGACCAAACCATCGCTAACAACTCACGGTCTAAAACCGAGTAGTTCCTCTCTGCCGCATTTAGTTTTCTAGAAATGTACATAACAGGATGCAGAGTATTTGCATATTCTTGCATCAGTGCTGCTCCAATCCCAGTGGATGAAGCATCACTCCGAAGAACAAAAGTCCTATCAAGAGTAGGTAATCTTAAGATGGGAGGAGAAGAAAATATATTCTTGATTTGGTCTAGTGAAGATTGGCATTCTTCAGACCAACGGACCAGATTAGGCGAACCTTTCTTCAACAATGTTGATAGAGGTGCCATGATCGAAGATAAATTTGGAATAAATCTCCCATAAAATTGAATTAAACCTAAGAGACTCCTAACTTGTTTCTTCGTTTTAGGAACAGAGATGTTCAGTATTTTGGAAGTATTGTGGTCTTCTGTCTTCAAGAGACCATGACCAACACGATGACCCAGGAAAGAGATTTCACCAAAACCAACAAAAGCTTTAGAAGGTTTCGCTGTCAAATTATTCTCACGTAGAGTGGACAGTAAGTCATATAACCCTAAATAGTGATCTTCCCAGGTATCACTGAAGAGACAGATGTCATCTAAGTATGCGATGACATCCGAACGATGTGACAGAATTCGACGCATCATGCGAACGAAAGTGGCAGGGGCGTTCATGAGACCAAAAGGCATAACATTCCATTGAAATAGACCCCTAGGTGTAGAAAAAGCAGTAAGAGGTTTGGCATGCTCTGCTAAAGGCACTTGCCAATAACCTTTAGACAAGTCAAGTTTAGTGAAGAATCTAGAATTAGAAAGTCTAATCAGTAGATCTTCTAACAAAGGCATCGGTTCAGCGTCGAACTTTGTGACCTGATTCAATTTGCGATAATCAACGCAAATTCGTATGTTCTTATCCTTCTTCCGGACAATAACCATGGAAGAAGAATATGGTGAAGTCGATGGTTCAATTATATTTAATTGAATCATTTCATCCAATTCCTTTTCCACTTGCGACTGAAAGTGTATAGGAATAGGATACGGCCTAACCCTAATTGGATTATTGTCGGTAAGAATTATGTCATGTTCTATGACATCTGTGTGTCCAGGAATGTCAGTGAGAACATCCTGAAATGTTTGTAACATCGACGAGACTTGTCGATGTTCGTCACCAGAAAGATTAGGAGAAACAGAAACGTTTTTCCAAGATTCCGTGGAATGTAATGGAACCACTGGAAGGGGAAGATTGACATCTGAGAAGGTAGATTCCTCATCCTGTATGACAGACAGGGATGAATAATGACCGTGAGGTGCAGGAGCATCATCCGTTGCCTGGAAAATAGGCAGCAAATAGTCCGGACGTTCGTGAAATTCCGAAAGCATGTTTATGTGGAAAGTTTTTATGCTTTCCATCAATATCGACCACATAGTCAACATCGGAAATCCGAGAGACTATTGCATACGGACCTTTCCATGCAATAAGAAGTCTATTTTCCCTACTGGGGAGTAGGACGAATGCTTTGTCACCTGGACAAAGTTGTCGTAGACATCTATTCTTGTTAGCAAACTGTCTTGCCTTCTCTTTAGCAATTTCTGATGAAGCAGTTGCTAGCTTACATGCCTCAATGATCTTTTGTCTAAGAGCAATGACATACTCATATGAGGATTGACGTTCATCGCTAATATCATCGGCAGTGATGAGATCGTGTAATAAAGACATAGGGCCGCGTGGACGCGCGCCAAAGACAAGTTCGAAGGGAGAAAATCCTGTGTGTTCATTAGGGACTTCTCTATAGGCAAAAAGAGCCGCGGGTAAAACCCTGTCCCAATCTTGAGGATGATCTTCAGTTATCTTACCAAGCAAAGTCTTGAGCGTTCTATTCAGACGCTCAACTAACCCATTAGACATAGGATGGTAGATACTACTGAGAGATCGTTCAATATGTAAGGTAGACATTACCTGTGACATAGTGTCAGATATGAGTTGAGTGCCATGGTCTGACAATATTTCTCTGGGGAACCCCAAGCGAGAAAATATCAACCAAAGAGCATCTGCGATATCTGTAGTAGATATGCTCTTAAGAGGAATAGCCTCTGGCCAACGTGTGCACATATCGACACATGTAAGGATAAACTGATGTCCTCTGGCCGACCTGACCTTAAAAGGGCCAATAATATCTATGGCCATTTTCTGAAACGGCCGAATAGGAATGTCAGCAGCCTGGATAGGCGCAGCATGTCGTGGTCCTCTAGATTTGACCTCCTGACATACCTTGCATGATCGGCAGTAAATACGAATGTCCTTATTGACAAAAGGCCAAAAGAAAGCCGCAAGGACTCTCGACTTCGTACGGGCAAAACCCATATGTCCAGCACATTGCGAGTCATGAGCATGTTGTAATATTTGCACTCTCATGCTCTTGGGAACAAGAATTTGCGAATGTGCCGACGTAGTCGAATCTTGTACCATACGTACAAGTACGCCGTTTCTCATTGCAATCCAAGATTTTCTATTTGTATCCTGATTCGGATCACCTTTCTTCGCAAGAACGAAGAATTTTTTTAAAGAAGGATCTTCTTCTTGCAATTTTATGAAAGAGTCACGAGTGATTACTAAGTGACTATTTTGGCTATGCACAATGTTACAATGTTATGCACCAACTAACGACGCTCTTGATACCACAAAAGATGACTTCTATGAAGCACTTCTAAGTACCATCAACACAATACCCAAGCATGACATAATAGCAGTCATGGGTGATTTTAACGCCAAAGTAGGTGACAACAACGATGGAGTACAAAGATATCTCGGTACTCATGGCATAGGCTGTTTGAATCAAAATGGCGAAAGACTTCTAGAACTTTGTGAAATATCAAACCTCGTTGTGGCAGACACCATCTTTCCACATAAGAATATCCACAAGATAACATGGAATTCACCTGATGGCAGAACTAAGAACCAGATAGATCACTTCTGCATAAGCGCTAAATTTCGCTCATCAGTTCAAGACGTCAGAGCATACAGAGGTGCAGAGATCGGAAGCGATCATAACCTCTGCATAGCTAAAATGAGAATTAAACTGAAGAAGTTATACCAACCGAATAAAAATAGAAGAATAGATGTACACAGACTGCAATCAAATGATATAAAGAAGGAATATAATGTCAAAATGAACAACTATTTCGATGCTTTAGGCAAAATTGACAACGATATCACCACCAAGACAATCGATACTAAATGGGAACAACTGAGAACAGCAATGACAGAAGCAGCTGTAGCGACCACCGGATACCTAGTACATAAAAAGAAAAAATGGATGAGAGAAGATACTTGGGATAAAATACAAGAAAGGAAAACAGCAAAACTTAAACTACTAGCAGCAAGTACACATAATGCAGTTGAATCTTGCAAACTAACTTATAACTTGTTAAATAAAGAAGTGAAGACAAAAACTCGAAGAGATAAAAGACATTTCATCAATGAACTGGCCGTAGAAGCTGAAAATGCTGCAAGAACTGGTAATAGTAGGTGCCTTTATCAAATTACAAAACAACTATGTCACCAGCCTACTGCTATGGAAACACCTGTTAAAGGTAAATTAGGGGAATTCAATACCAACAGAAAAAGAACAAATGAAGAGATGGGCTGAGCACTTCATGGAGGTGCTAAACAGACCACCACCAACAGTAACACCTGATTTTAATAATGAAACATCCACAACCACCTTGCCAATAACTTGCGATGAATTCACGCTGGACGAGATCAAACAAGCCGTTAAAAGATTAAAAAATTTTAAAGCTGCTGGAGTTGACGAAATTTCAGGGGAAATGATTAAAGCAGTTAATGACAACAACCTCTTGAGAATTTTAGATATTATAAATGAAGTATGGAGAGAAGAACAACCACCACAACAATGGAAAAACAGTATTATTGTAAAGTTACCGAAGAAAGGTGATCTATCAGACTGTAATAACTGGCGTGGTATATCTCTATTATCAGTACCTGGAAAATTATTATGTTGCATGATGTTAGAAAGACTTAAATTGCATGCTGACGAAAAGATCAGAGAAGAACAAGCGGGTTTCAGGCCGAAACGATCATGTATTGATCAAATATTCACACTAAGAACAATTATAGAAGAATCAGTGGAAAGGCAATCGCCACTTATTATCACCTTCGTCGATTTTCAAAAAGCCTTTGATAGTCTACACCGCCCATCATTGTGGAAGATACTTACAATCTATGGTTTTCCAACAAAATATGTGAATATAATCAAAGCGCTATATGACAATGCAAGATGTTGTGTTAGAACAAATAAAGGGAATACAGAATGGTTTACAGTAGAAACAGGGGTGAAACAAGGCTGTATTATGTCACCACTACTTTTTTGGAATAGCTATTGATTGGGTTATGAGAAACTATACCCACAATGAACAATTGGGTATAAAATGGACAAATGGAAAATTCCTGGGGGACCTGGATTTCGCAGATGATGTAGCATTCTTAAGTTCAACACCAAGACAATCCCAAGAAGCAATAAATAATTTGTGTCATCTCTCGGTTAAAATTGGTCTCCAAATAAATGCCTCTAAAACTAAAGCTATGAACTTTTCTAACGAGACCTTTGATATCATCTTGAACGGGGAAAAACTACAGAAAGTTGAAAGTTTCAATTATTTAGGCAGTAAAATGACTCAGGATGGTGACACAACAAGAGAAATCCATACTAGAATTGCTTTGGCAGCTAGCGCCTTCAATAGATTATCTAACATTTGGAAATTACGATCATTGAATATACATACCAAGCTTCGTCTGTTTAATTCAAATGTTATCTCAGTGTTAACATACGGCTGTGAGAGTTGGAAAATAACAAAATCATTGGAGAACAAGCTGAATACATTCGAGAACAAATGTCTTAGAAAACTCATGAACATCAGTTGGAAAGAATTCAAGACTAATCGACAAATAAGAGAAGACTCTAGGCAGAAATATGTCTCCGACTATATAAGGAAAAGACGATGGTCATATATCGGTCATGTCCTACGAATGCAAAACAACAGAATACCACTACAGGCGCTCACTTGGGTTCCTGAGGGTAAGCGGAAAAAAGGAAGACCAAAAGAAACACTCAGAAGAACAATAATAAGAGAAGGAAGAACGTTGGGCCTAAATAATGTGCAAGAGCTAAGAGGAGTGGCGTCACAACGAACAACCTGGAGAGCACTGGTTTCTGCCTTATGCGCCGTGTTTGGCGCTTAAAGAATTTATTATTATTATCTTGGCTATCAACTTCATTATCACTATTCAGTGAAGTTTCGGGTGTTTGTAGAGCTTGTGCTCTTGTAACTACTGCATTTGTAGCTTGCATGTTATTATCTTCCCAAGCAGCAATCTGCTGTGGGGTACACTCCCTAACTCCGTGAATACGACCAATAATAAGGTCCGCAATAGGATTAGGTAAGAGACAAGCATGCACATCTCCAGTAAAGAAAGGAGTGGCAATGCGAATTACAGCAGTAGGATATATTTTTCTAGAGTGCCGCCAAATGTGACACATTTAATAACCCTTCCTGTAGCACAAGATGGATCTACAAGCGATTGTCTAACACCAATAGTGGTGCATCCGGAATCGAAAAGTAGTGAGACCGGAGTATCATTAACAAGACCCTTGTGTAGAATTAAAGAACCCCTCCCGTCATGCGCAACAGCAGCAGGAAGAGCGGGAAGTGGGTGACCACAACTCAAAGTAGTTATGGTACCCGGTTCGAATAAAGTACTGCATTGGGGGCATTTGTTTGCTCTCTCAAAGTCAAAAGCAGAACCAGTGACAGCGTCAAAGTTTTTACTATCAACAACATGATTACAGGCTCCCTCAGTTTCCTGTTGTACAGCATTAGCCTGCTGATATCTCTTTTTTTGTGTTGAGATCTACCCCGACTATTATTACCTCTGAAGTTATCAGAGTTATTATTACCCCTGCAGTTATTATTGTCTCTATTGTAATTGTTATCCTGGTTCGAATTCCAGTTTCCACGATTACTATCATGTTCACATTGATGCGAACATCTATTTGTTTGGTTCTGAGGTCTTCGGCAGGAATAACCTCTATTACCATATCCTCTTTTGAAATGCTTATAATTATTAGGGTGATAGTAACGAGTACTATCAGGTTGTCTCCAATTCTTCGAAGAAGAATCACTATGAAATTGGTTTCCATGATTTTGACAGAAATTACCGCTACTCTTTCTATCAAAATTTTGTTGGAATCTACGAGCAAAGTTTTGGCCATACGGAGCTGCCGAAGCAACTGGTAAACCTTCTTTCACCTTAGAGTTACCCATGGTTATGTGTGGGTGCGCAGTTACGTACTGGCAACAGAAATCTTCCATTTCTTTTATTGTTTTAGGTTTACGTTCATGAAGGAAAGCAAGGAAAGACTCATTGACAGACGACATGACTTTGTCTCTAAGTATTAAGTCCATAAGTCCTTCATAAGTTTTTTCCGTCTTAGATAGTTCAACCCATCGTGAGAAAGTAATGCGTATTCTTGCAATAAACTCGGAGAATTCAACTCCATTTTCAGGTAACATGTTTTTAAATTGTAGACGATAGCCGTCTTCGTTACGCTGATATTTCTTTAACAAAGCGGCCCTGACAACCTCATAATTGTTCTTGTCAGGTTCATCCACCATATTTAATATACTTAGAGCTTTACCTGTCAGTATCCCTGATAACTGATAAACATCTTTTGCTTTGTCTATGTTATGAGCTGTACATGCTTGTTCAAATCTGTCCAGATAGAACATTATGTCATCACTGGAAGGACTAAATGTTGGTAACTTAATCTTAAAAGTATCATTATTAGCCTTACCAGAAGATGAACCCTTGTTTGAATCATTACCATTACTCATGCTCGTCAATTTCAATTTTTCCAACTCTAAAGCTAAGACCTTTTCTTCATGTTCCATTTTTGCTTTCCTCTCATCAGACTCTCTCTGTAATCTTCTTTCCTCAGCTTGAGCCTGCATTTGAAGTCTTTCATTTTCAGCTTCTTTTTCAAGTCTTTTATTTTCAGCTTCTTTTTCAAGTCTTTTATTCTCAGCTTCTTTTTCAAGTCTTTTATTCTCAGCCTCTAGCTGTAGCTGGAGTTTTCTCTCCTCAGCTTCTGATTCCCTTTTTTGTTTTTCCATTTCCATTTGGAATCTCTTTTCATCCACCTGCATCTGCAGTTTCTTTTGTTCAAAATCCATTGCTTTATCATATCGAGCAGTTGCAAATTCTTCTAACTTATCACCAGTCTTCCCAAGCAATTTACCCTGCTCAATAAAGTGCTCAAATGTAGACATGATGAGTAATATATAAGTCCAAAACCTGAAATAATTAACTAATTTATTTCAAACCTAAGTGTAACAAGTCTTAATTAAGCACTTGTATATTCACATCACCTTATATTATCCCAGTCTCTGTGGGAAACAAGTCTCCAATCAAAGAACTTGTATATGAAATATCAACAATCAATTCTTGATCATAAGTGCACTTCTCATTCAATAGTGCACGACACTATTCATCATTCATTTATCATCAGTGTAGTAGTAACAGTGCATTAGCATAGCCCATTAACTAATTACTATAACTGTAAACAATGACTATGTAAACACATGCAGAATGTAAACATTGAAAATGTAAACAATACAAACAATGTAAACAATAACAATGTAAACAATAACAAAGATCAGCAACAATACAAAAACGTTCGCAGAAATCAACTAAAAATAAAGCAGAAATTAATGACATATCACAAAAAAAATGTGACGATATCTGCGCTATAATTAAACAAAATACATGACACCACAGTGTATAAACAAAAATGTTGTATGAAACTAAATTATAGACAAGAGTAGGCTAACAAATACAAACAAATCAAAACAAAACTAAAGAATGTGAAATAATAACGAAAACAATATTAAAACATGTCATCACAGCTAACATAAATAGCAACAGAAGTCGCTTAGCAAATTCCAGTATCGGAAATTTGCAAACCCTACAGAAAACGCTCACAATAGACGACCTCTATGACGTGGCATAATCTAACGGAGACACCACCCAACCGAGAACCCGCTGAAATATAAACATATAAATATACAAATAACATATAAACATATAACATATAGAATGAGATGATACACAGAAGACTCAGCAGAAGTATAAGGGCACAGTTTACATACAAACAGGCCACTTAACTTATAGGCTTCCAATCGTAGAACAGCAGAAAAACGGATGTCAATCAACGTCCTAAAGAGCGAAGCTCCAACGATGATGGCACATCTGAACTGCTTCCACTGCTAACACGATGGTACAAGAGCTTCTGAAATACTGTGTGTTGAGTTGTTTCGGCACTTGACCTTCTAATCCAAAGTAAGTTGATGGAAATCGGTACTTGGCCTTCTTCAGAAAACAACCCGTTTCAACCGGCACTTGACCTTCTCAAAAAACGACAGCACTGGAACCTTGACAGCAGCAACTTGCTTGACTTGCGTAAAAGATAACAGCAGTCCGAGTTATCCGGCAACATGTAACAACGCCGGGTACTGTCAAATTCTTGTTTCCGTCAAAAAGTTGAAATTTTGACTTTTACCGGGCAACGCCGAGTACTTTGAAAATTTTGAAGATGTTGACTGTATTGAAGAATGTTAATTTCTTGAAGGATGCTGATGAATTCTTGTTGAAAATGAAGTGGGTAAGGGACCCCGTGTTTGCTAGTACCAGAATCAAACCAGCTTATGGCCACCAAATGATGCGTGATGCCATATGATGATGGATGGTATCCGCATGTCTGGTTTTGTGTGGTGTGCAGATGTGTTCAGTCAAAACAATGTTCATACAAAAATAACAGGGCAATCCACATAGGACGTCAGTAAACTCACGACGTATAAAGTCAATGATTCTTGTAACAGCCGTTGACGTTTTTTCTTCATTATTTATTGTGGACGCCACAGTGACAAAATGGTTACGCGAATATGTAGGCACATCAAACAGTCATTATCACAGCAACATTCAATACAGCAATAGACGGTAGACAGCATTACAATGATGAGTCAGATGCATGTTATATTTCATAGTGCTGTAAATGTAGTCAGGTGGAAAACTCCATCCTTTTCTATAACAGCCAGGAGATAACCAGATGTATGAGATCAGTTCACTCTCCTTAGTCTGACTTCAGCAAGACCGACACGTCTGCCGAAGTATAAATAATGTCCTCAAAAATATCCTCTAGATAATAAAGGTTTTCCCAACCTAGTTCATTTAACAAAGTAGCAAGTAATGGTCCTTGGTACATGCATCAACCGATGCAGTACAATGCAGCGACATGTGAGCTGGGAAAAAACATCTCGTGACGACGACTTTCGAAGACAGGCTATGAATCGAAATCGCTCACGACCCAAAATCGATAGAGTTAATGAAAAAAGTCAATTTACCTTGCTTTCAAGAAATACAGAAATATCACGCCTCCCGGCATGTGCAAATACACTAGAGGTATTATCCCGAATAAACGAAATATCCATAAGAGGACTACACATCCCTGACAGAACAAAAAATAGCGGAGATCCCCTCTTCAACGAGGCATCTCTTTCGCCATTCCAAATCGCTCACTCCACTAGTGGTGGGCGGAAACCGATCGACCAAAAAGCAAGACAAGTCATGCGCAGTCCAGCGCAAAAAATCACAGCTCAAAACTTAACTGCATTCGATACCAACGCGAGAAGACAAATGCTTACCGAGAAAAGTGACTATAAATTTCAAGCAGTTGTTGCCCTTGCGTTATAAAATAGATATTGTAAAAAACGATGTTGCGAGAATTTATCACGCAACATATCTCCATTCATAATCCCTACAGTAGCTAGTTATGACATTAACTAGGCACAAACAAGTATTGTAGGATAGACGTCCGCATTTAGAAAAACAACTTGCGAGAGAAAGAGAGAGGTAATTGTAATAAGCAATGAATCAATTAATCAGCTGTAAATTAGATAATAAAGAACTAAAAAATGAGTTATTAAACAAATGCATTAACCGTTTTTTTTTTAAAGAAAAAAAAACAAACAAAGAAAATACGAGTTTAACACAAAAAACAGCAACCAAAAATAACCGGATGTCGACATTGCAATATGTAGTTCCCAGGATTCTCTGAGGAGACAAAGACAAATCACGACAACTAATCCCTCAGACTTATGTCAGGTTGTGCATAAGGCTCATCATAAAAAAAAAAAAAAAAAAAAAAATTGCTACAGACAACAACCGATCCATGAGAATGTGCTTTGACGCAGGTTTCCACCAATGAATCAGCTGGAATTGTTGCATTATATTCAACAACAAATGAAAGAAAAAGGAGTTGGATGATTGAATGGGCACCTCTGATACAAACTAGAAAAATATTTAAAAGATATATTTTTGGGAGAAATCAATTAACAGAGTCGTATCGTGACTGGGGGGGGGGGGGGGGGGGGGGGGGGGGGGGGAGGGGGGGCAGGGGGGGGGGGGGGGGGGGGGGGGGGGGGGGGGGGAGGGGGGGTGTAGTGATCATGATGCACGAAACAATAAATCCATATACACCGTAACAATTGTCACCAGTACACAATGACATTGGGAACACCCACAGACCCATACAGCGGAACCATATTACAATTTGCCAAGAAGAGACCGAGTGATAATTTTTCAGATTAGGAACCCGCCACTGAATTACCATATATGTTCAATGAACTGAAAATTGGACATACAGATATGTGCCTATGCAGGGAGGAAAAAAACAAAACAAACAGTAGAATACGTCCCCCTAGACCGTCAACTCCACGAGAGAAGCAGAGTAAAGGTAAAGAAACCCGTTACACGCCCATTGAGGCATATTGGGAATATGGTGTTAGGCCCATATTATCTTGACCGTCGGCACACGAGGGGTGATGTGGTCGGCATCACGCCGGCCGCCTTAACCTTCCCAGAGTTGCTCTGGTACCCATTTGGGGCTGGGTCGACCCAGGAGCCGTTTGTGGCCTAAAAAATTCCCGCCTCATCTGGGGATCGAACCATAGACCACTGCGCTAGGAAGCCAGTGCACTAACCACTATGCTACCGCGGCTCCCGAGAAGCAGAGTGGCAGCCTTCCATTCTCCAACTCAGTTGAGAGATAAACTGCATGGTGACGATAGAAGCTTGAGATCGCCCGAGAACTTAAAGAGAGATGTAGGTGTGGTTATTTGAGAGCGAACAAAGAAGAAGAAGAAAGACTCCTATGACTGCACTAGACTGTCAACAACAACAACAAACTTGTCAAGCTTTCCTATTCTGTGCCATTTGTTCAGTCTTTCCTTGTCGTTTTAATTCCTGTCACACCTGTCTCCAGTACATAAATATTACACACACATAAAGGTATGTTTAAAACACTCGTGAATAATAAAGAAGTAGAAAACTAGACAACAGAAAAACAACAGACGTGAGTGGCTTACCGGGGAATCAAACCCAGGACCTTCCGTGCGGCACCCCCGCCTAGCTATGGAAGCGAATCACACTATCCTCCCTGCCAGCTAAGCACCACTCCAGTCCTCTTCGTCGCGTGTTTTTCGACCTCCCTCGACCTCCCTCGAACCTGGGGATTCTGTAACAATAACATCATTGCAATTCTATCAACAATTGCCTCAGTGTGTATCCAATCCAATTTGAATGTCTTCTTCTCATCTCTTCTTCCACTGGACATTGTCGTGTTCTTGTTTCACATTTGTAATCTTGCTCTATCATTGCATTCCGTCTATTATACACAAGCACGTATTTATAACAGTACGTAAGGGAGCCGCGCTGGTGTAATGGTTACCACATTGCGCTAGCGAACAAGTGTTCACGTTTCAAGCCCGGGCGTGAGCATTTGAAGTAGTGTCATTGACCGAGATTTTGACTGAATAACCTGATCGGCTCTTAGATAAACCCTCTGTGGATGGGAAGGAGCGAAGCTCCTGACCGGGTTGGAAGGAAAGCCCACAGGCTCCCAGCCTCGCAATGACATGTCATTGGGCCGAAGGGCTGAAAGCCCTAGTGCTGCGGGTTAAGAAAAAAATAATAAAAACAGTTTGTAAGTTCTTAGTTGTTGCCTTTATGGCCGCAAGACCGACCACCTGAGCATTTATTCGTGCTGGGGTCTAGTCATAATAATAAAATATAAAACTACCATTCGCTATAATAAACAAGCAATATTCTTAACTAATATAAAAATACCCCAGACAGCTAAGAGCAGGGTAGAGCAAGGTGAAGCTAACTGTGTCAACTTTGGGTAAAAAGCCACGTGACAAATCGGCGGAAATTGGCATGGAAATGTAGTGACGTAAGTAGGAACAGCTACATCACGCTATGAGAACGTGATGTTTGACCAATAATTTATCAAATAGAATAAGCTTCCAACCAATGAAACGTAGCCAGCCCAAGGCACTACGAAATTGTCGGCAGGAAAATATTAAACCGGCAGTCTTGGAGAATTGAGCAGTGTATAAGGACGCGTCAGTGACGGTCCTGCTCCCAAGTTGAGGTATTCAACGATTGTAAGAAACATTTATGCACGTATGTTTGTATACATGAAAAGGTCATTTTGATACCTATTCAAGTAAGTAGTACCATCGCCCTACCATTTTAAATTTCAGCGTATTTTCGTAAAATGAAGACATAATAATAGCAGAAGAGAAACAAAATGGAGGATACATATGATAAAACGAGGAAAGAGGATTTTAAACCGAGAATAGACAAAATGAAGAAAACTACTGAGAAAGAAAGCAAATATGAAATTATGATTATCCAGGAATTGGTAAAACTTTATACTGGTAAAGAATATTATGAAGCATCTTGGATATGTGGTGAAGGATGGAAAATATATTCTTCATGAAAGGAAAAATAACTAAGATTTGTTTGATGTACAGAATGCATAATTTTCGAACATTGTTTGACACTATTTGACCAGTTTTTGCTGTTAAATAAAATTCATTAGTAAAGGACAAGGCTGTTGAAAATTGATTGTCAGTTGGATAACATAGATGTACTGTCAAGGTTCATATCGGGCTACCACTAATTCTCTCCGACGCACAACATCTATAAAATGAACGAACGAACCACATCACTTAAACAGAGTCTAAGAAATAAATATCTCTGGCGAGCTATAAGCCAGTACTAGATCACACTTAGATATGGACTAAATAAAAGGAAAAGAAAGCTTCTATAAATAAAGTAATAACACGGTTACATATAACAATTAAAATGGTACCGAGTTCCAGTCTTGAGTAAACACCACACTGCAAAATGATACGTTTAAATGGTGCCTTAGGACCAGTTCTACATTATACTGCACCCCGCCACATAATACGTTTAAATGGTGCCGTGACCAGGATAGCAGCGTAGAATCTATGGACAGCACTCCACCCCTTGAAATACGCACCACTGTAAAACGTTTGTACCTTCCCTCCTCTGACAATTCGCCTCCAGTTACAAAGTTTGTGAAACTTCCCCAAGAACATGTAAGGACGAAGATACGTTCAAAGCGTCGTCAAGTTTACAGACAGAATGATGAATCGCCAGTCAACCCTCCTTTAGCTCGATCGCAGTTATCTCGCATTTCTCCAGCTTTCCAACAATCAGTCAACGCCATGTCACATACTGTGCAACATTCACAGTACGATTCTAGATTGTCTAGCAGAGAGATTGCAATGCTAGAAATGGCGGAAAAACTAAAGGACCTAGCAAAATTTTTATAGGCACCCCAGTCGTGTCCTATGTACTTGTCAATACAAGTACAATCATCGCAGCTGTGTTATTTTTCTTTTTACCAACGATTATTATATTTTTTTGGCCGAACAACACGTCTCGTTTTTATCTTTTTTTTTTTGGTGACCGATCAAGTCTCGATATTATAAATTTATTTTGGCCGAAAAAAAGTCCCTCGAAATTTTTTTTTCAGCTCACCTAAAGATGACAGATTGGCTGATGATCCAGTTCCTGATTGATATGTCACAGACACACCTGGTACCAATTTCTTCCCCGGTGAGGTAACCGCTGATGATCAGATCACCTCCAGAGAAACCGTCATATTTGTCATATTTAAAAAAAAAAAATTTTTTTTAGTACTGACACTTGTTCAGTAAATACATTACCATACTTTATGTTACACTGTATGCCATTTTATTATATTGAATTAAAATAAAACAAGCTATTCGGTTGGTAAACAATTTATGCATTTCTACAGAGATTGCAGTTTATAAGTTGCATAACCACGCTTACTAGATAGAGATGGTCTTGATGTTACATTTAACCAATTCAGAATCTTAGGGTCATGTTTACGGATGTGGTGAGTTGGGATTATATAAATATTTATAGGGGACTTAGTGTACTGACTGAGATCAGCTGTGAAGGTCTCTGTATCTAATAAGGTTGGTGTATTACAGAGGACCTTGCTTGCTACCACATTTCGACCTCAATCAGACTTATTCTTGAATTGTGTGATGACTTCGTTTAATGTCTAGGGTTATGATAATGATGAAGTGTAAGTTCACAACAACCAACAGACAGATAAACACCTAAGTTAAGATTCACAACAATTTTACAACACTATGACAATCACAAACATTTAACACTTTAAAGATTTACCTTAAGTAAGTCAAGTGTTAAATTTTATATAATGTATTAACTTTTCAATATATAGATATCCTGATCCTACTACAATGTGAATCAGGAATCACAATCAAATGTAAGCACAATGTTTATGTACAAAAATTTATACAAAAGATCTTTGTCCAGATCTATAATAGTATTGTAATATAAGTGTAGTGTTGTGATGTATTATGATGAGGTAATACTGGCTTTTAATGCTAGGTTGGTGTTTGTCATCACGACTTCATGTGTTTGTTATTGGAGGAAATAATATTAAGGGATTCACAGATTCTGTTTCTTTACAATTTCTGTCCCTTTTTGTCTTTTTAACAAAGTTCACTTCAGGGGTATTTGATTCAAGGTTGGGCTTTACGTGCTGATATGCTCTTATCTCATATTGCAGCTGCAGGAAACCTGTATCCTCTGCTCGCTTGCTTCTCAGTTTGATAATAGGATAGGCAATGGCCGCTATCTTGTGCTGGGAGTCTGCTGCCAACTTTCTGGATCACGCAGTACTCAGACCGGACGATGCAATATCACCATCTATACCACGGTCCCTGAAAGTGAAGGTTATGCATCCTTCTTTCTAACTCGTATATAATATTATTCCACAAAGAAGTACATGACAGTACAAACAAACATAAAGTTCAGCGCTTTAGGCCAACTGCTAGCTTTTCATGTGACAATATACACCAGTATTCCTCTCCCTAATGGTTACAACGCCTCTGCAATTCCAGCTGTAATCCCTTCCATAGAATAGGATAGGTGTTATGTTACTATATCGCAATTCAATATATATATATATATATATATATATATATATATATATATATATATATATATATATATATATATATATATATATATATATATATATATATATATATATGTAGTTATACTCCTCTCTGACAATCTTTTACATGGTAGAGCAATATCTAGGCTTTGCCACATGTTTGCTACTGAACCGCACACATACAGACATAATTTATCATTTCACATTCAATTTTCAATAAAAATACAGATCAAAAATGTCTAGCTTACCACAATTCGTAAGGAAAACACACTAAAGATGACTGACACAGTTTGATCTGCGGTATGTCCAAGCTGTTATCTTATATTTAATTTAGAATAACACTGCTTGCTCTCATCTCTCAAATGTGTAACGATATGGCGTCCCTTCTAAGATTTCTTCTGTCAATATCCAGTGTATTGACCAATCGTTTTGAATATATTCAAAAGAGTACCCAGTCATTACAACATTTTCATTCACTTCTACTCCGTTTCTAGGCATTTGTTTGTTATTCATAGGTCACCCAATCCAATTTCTTTTAACTTCAAAGTTCAGCCAATGGCCTCCCACGTACTATCTTAGAATTTCTGTCACTACTATGTTTCACAAAAATCAGGGATTTCCATCCCAAGCAGATATGACCAAACATGACAGTATCTCTGTTCTCTATATGTTTTATTACCAATATTTAATTATCTAATGGACTTTTTAGATAATTTATTACATATTCCTAGTCCACTAGCCTTTCTGTACACGAATATATGATTTTCAAGGGGCTAAGTGGTGTATTTAAGAATACGATCTTTTTTCGATGTTAAGTGTTTAATTCAACTACCACCTGTTCAATCCTTTACGACTGTACTATCAGTATAAAGTCAGGAGCCCTGCAAAAAATCAGGTTTCCTAATAAGAATTTAAACCTGTTTTCAAAACTTAACCTCGTATTGGTAGTTTTATTTTTGTCATCACTGTTTATTTGAAAAAAATTTAGGCCATGCACACTGCGAGTTGGTTTATTTTTTGACACACAGCGAGTGGCTTGCGCGACTGTGTTACATGGTCCGTCTTCCTCTCTCTCTCTCTCTCTCTTCTTCTAAGCCCGTCTGTCTTTCCGAGGCTAACTTTGTGCGCGATTTTGCACTAGTGTTAGTTTTAAAATCAAGGTCGTCCAAAAGATTTTACTAAACATTCTATTTTTAGAACTACGGGTATCGCCGTATTGTTAGGCTTAAGCATTTTATTAGGAACGAACGAATTAGGACAAGTAGAAATCTTGTGTTAGCCATTACGGCGTTATACAACTAAGGCGTTATCTATACTGGGAAAGCACTGGTCTTTCTCCATTCTTCTTCCTATCGTATTATTTCGTTCTGCTTTATATTTATGTTCTAATTTATATATGGGTATTAGAATTTTTCACCACAATTCTCCACACTTAAAACAGACATTATATGTCAGTCCCTAATTCTATATACACTTAGATAACTTTCTATCTATGCCTGGTGATTACCTTGAGTCTCATCGCACGGGTGGCGGCTTAGAAAATCAGCACCTAGGTTAGTTTTTCCAGAAATATATTCTATACTGAACTGATATGGCTGCAACAGCAAAGACCAGCGTAGTAACCTAGAATTTTCATTCCTGGCTTGCGCTAGAAAAGCCAGGGGTTTGTGATCTGTTTGTAACTTGAATGCCTTCCGATACAGATAAATATTGAATTTCTTAATCGCCCATATCACTGCGAGACATTCTTTTTCACTAGTTGAATAGTTTTTTTCAGCTGTATTTAACTTAGACTAGCATATGCCACTGGGGTTAATTCCCCATCCAGTGAATCTGACTTCTGTAACAGGGTGGCACCCAACCCTAGATTACTAGCATCCGTTCTCACAATGAATTCTTGACTTAAGTCAGGTAATTTCAAAACAGGTTTGCTTGTGAGCTTTTCCTTCAATTCTTGGTATGCTAATTCACACTGTGCTGTCCAGGTAATTCGATCTGGATTTCCTTTGCGTGTCAAATCAGTTAACGGTGCACATATGGAGTTAAAGTTTTTGATATATTTCTGGTAGAAACCACATAATGAGACAAAGGATCTCACGTCTTTCTTTGTTTGTGGCCTCGGTGCTTTTCTCAGTTTTTCCAAATTCTTGGGGTCAGGGGTCATGTTTCCCTGATGGACTGTGTGTCCCAAGAATTCTAATTCTTTACATCCAACGCAACATTTGGTTGGCCGGGCTGTCAAATTCGCTTCTCTAAGTCGATCAAACAACATGTTCAGAGAGTTAATGTGTTCCTCAAACGTTTCTGTCGCTACGAGGATATCATCCATGAAATTTGTGATGCATGGATTTTTCAGGGGATCCAACAATTTTCTCATCATTCTAGAGAAGACACTGGGCGCATTTTTCAATCCAAATGGCAATCTGTTAAATTCATAGTGTCCCTCTGAGGTACTAAAAGCTAGATAAGGTCTAACCTCAGGCTTTACTGGAATCTGATAGTAGCCTTTGCTCAGATCCACCTTTGAGAAATATTTAGCTTTATTCAGCCTGGCAAACAGCTGATTTGTATCCGGCAATGGATCCACCTGACCTTCTGTGATAGCATTCAGTCTCCTGTAATCTATACAGAGTCTATGTTCTCCAGAGGGCTTTCTCAATAGAATCACACTGGAACTATACTGAGATTCACTGTGTGAAATAATTCCCTCCTTCAACAAATAGTCTATCTCTTCCTTCAAAGCTTTTTCCTTAGCGAAAGGAATCGAATAGGCTTTCATACAGACTGGGGTTGGGTCTATAAGTTTCATATCATATTCTAATAAGTTTGTATGCCCCGGACGGTCCGTTAGCACCTCTGTATGATCATCTAGAACCTGTTGCAGTCTCTCCTTCTGATTTTTCGTTAAATGTGTACTGATTTTCACCTGTGCAGCGGTCTCACAGGGGTGTAATGGATATTCAAATGATGAAAGTGGTTCTTTTTTCATCTCCATTGCAATAGACAAAGTCAGCAAATGTGTCTCTTCCTGATTTTCTCTTTCCAAATATTTCTTCAGGAGATTCACATGATAGATTTTTTCTTTCCCCTTTTTATCTATCTTATAATTTGTTCTAGACATCTTCTCTAGAACTGTATATGGACCTTGCCATCCAATTTGCAACTTATTCTGGCTACCGGGTAGAAGAAGCAGTACCTTCTCTCCCACAGCCAAATCTCTGTCTTTTGCTTTCTTGCCTATTTTTCCATGCACCGGTATGGTCTCTTCCACTAGAAGCACTGTAGTGATGATTTTTCTTCCCAGAATCATCCTTCACAAAACGACCGCTACCAATTTTCTTCTTGGGGCTCTCTCCCCACTTAAAATTCTTTGTGAGAGATCTCCTCTCTACATTTTCTTCCTCCAGTTTACATAAGTCCTATCGAGGGATTTTCGGCTTATTCTGGGGTAAGACATCTCTTTGTACTCGCTGCATAGTGGCCATAGTAAAACATCCAAGTGAAGACTGTCCGTGAAAAGGGGGCTCCCATTCCACTTTGTCCACTTTGTTAAATTTATTTTTCTTTTCAGTGTCAGGCCTAAGTTTGCCCCGTGGCGTGTCGAGGTCCTGATCACTGTTCCCACTTGTGGGTGTTCCCTCATGTAATATGCCACATCTTTCTACAAAATTCTCAATGTCAAACCTTGCCTTGGGCCAATAATAATTGTGAGCCACCTTTTGAATGATGGTACATATTTTCTCATGGTCCCCATCTTGTTTCACATGTAAGCTCCTTATTAACTCTGCCCTATACTTTTTAGGAAGTACCAGCTGTCCCTGACCATTGGTTCTAGATCCATCTATATATCAGTTTGTTCTTCATATAGAAGTCTCCTTTGTCTGGAGGTGTATGACATGTTGACAATTTCTTAAAACAAGGATTGAGGGTCTTATCCCCAGCCTGTGCCTTCCTCATCTCATCTGGAGTGGTATCTATCAGAATATCCTCCTCCTTTCTAGAGGTCGACCTGACCTGAAGGGTGGCCATATACACAGGTTTCCTTCTACAACGGTCAGTATCATGATTGTCCATCTGACAATTTTTACACCACTTCCTTCCTTGGTTGAAAGATTTTCTTTCATCAAATTTCCTTTCATCGAATTGTGGGGTTTTATTTTTATTATCATACCGTGGCCTATCAAACTGGTGCTTACCTTTGTTCTGATCTCTATGATCAAACTTATTAAAGTTTTGTGGTGCCTTAAAATTGTCTACCTGTTTCTTTTTATTACCAGTTACCTCTGCTTGAGCTGCCTGATATCTTTCAGCGACATTTAATAACTCACCCAGTCTCTCTGCACCTTGTTCCATGAGAAACTTTCTCAGGTCTGGAGCCATGGACTCTCTTAGCTGCTCTATAAGGATCATTTCCTTAAGATCTTGGGTTTTCCCCAAAGCAGTCCATTTCTCCAAGTATGTCTCTAACCGTGCAGAGAACTGGTGATATGTCTCACCTGACAGTAGTTTAGCATTCCTGAACTTTTTTCTATAAAATTCTCCATTCTTTTCATATCTTAACAAAAGAGCCTGCTTTAGCATGTCATAATTGTCTTGGTCATCTCTGCTCATCTTGGCAAAAACTTCATAAGCTGTACCACGAAGCCCTTGTGATAACTTTAAGCTCCATCTTTCTCTCTCTAAACCATACGTGGTAGCTAAAAGTTCATATCTATTTAGGTAACTTTCTATGTCATCGTCTTTCTCAACAAAATGGTCTAAATGAAAACTCATAGCTGAGGTTGAGGCTGTCTGACTACCAGTAGCATCGGAGGTAAAAGGACTGGCCCCATTTTCAGGAGCATGGCCTTGAATTTCTAACTCTCTTAGTCGTAATTCATGCTCCCTCTGCAATCTCCTGTCTTCTGCTTCCCTTTCTGCAGCTAATCTTCTTTCTTCTCTTTCTATAGTTAATCTCTTTTCTTCTGCTTCCCTGTCTGCAGCTAATCTCTTTTCTTCTCTTTCTGCCGCTAATCTCTTTTCTTCTGCTTCCCTTTCAGCCTTTTTCTCTTCCAACTGGAGCCTTCTTATTTCCGCCTCACGATCCGCCTCCAATGCCCTAGCCTCTTTGTCAGCCTCAATCTGCAACCTCTTAATTTCTTTATCTGCCTCTAACTTTCTTTCAGCTTCTTTCTCTAATCTTTTTTCTTCCCTGGCAATAAATTTATCACATTCTAAGGTCACATAGTCAATCAAGACTTGACCATCCATGTGCATTTCTCTGGCAGTCTGTACAGCCGCAGATCGAAACTTTGCCAGGTCAGCCATTTCTAACAGGCAAATTTAGACAATGTCTAACCAAACAGTTCTATCTATGACTAATTATACTAAGGACAACCACAAGCACTGAAAGCTCAACCTTATTTATTTTTCACCCAAGAATACCTTTTTAATTTTTATAATTTCCTGAAGTGAGCTACCCAATATAATTGGTGCTTTGAAATTTTAAAATCCCGGGAGCGAGACCCCCAATATAATTGGTAGGAGAGGTTTCAAATCCCGGACAGGACCCCAATATATGTGGTGAATTTGGATTATATAAATATTTATAGGGGACTTAGTGTACTGACTGAGATCAGCTGACATTTCGACCTCAATCAGACTTATTCTTGAATTGTGTGATGACTTCGTTTAATGTCTAGGGTTATGATAATGATGAAGTGTAAGTTCACAACAACCAACAGACAGATAAACACCTATGTTAAGATTCACAACAATTTACAACATTATTACAATCACAAACACCTAACACTTTAAAGATTTACCTTAAGTAAGTCAAGTGTTAAATTTTATATAATGTATTAACTTTTCAATATATAGATATCCTGATCCTACTACAATGTGAATCAGGAATCACAATCAAATGTAAGCACAATGTTTATGTACAAAAATTTATACAAAAGATCTTTGTCCAGATCTATAATAGTATTGTAATATAAGTGTAGTGTTGTGATGTATTATGATGAGGTAATACTAGCTTTTAATGCTAGGTTGTTTGTCATCACAACTTCATGTGTTTGTTATTGGAGGAAATAATATTAAGGGATTCACAGATTCTGTTTCTTTACAATTTCTGTCCTTTTTGTCTTTTTAACAAAGTTCACTTCAGGGGTATTTGATTCAAGGTTGGGCTTTACGTGCTGATATGCTCTTATCTCATATTGCAGCTGCAGGAAACCTGTATCCTCTGCTCGCTTGCTTCTCAGTTTGATAATAGGATAGGCAATGGCCGCTATCTTGTGCTGGGAGTCTGCTGCCAACTTTCTGGATCACGCAGTACCCAGACCGGACGATGCAATATCACCATCTATACCACGGTCCCTGAAAGTAAAGGTTATGCATCCTTCTTACTAACTCGTATATAATATTATTCCACACAGAAGTACATGACAGTACAAACAAACATAAAGTTCAGCGCTTTAGGCCAACTGCTAGCTTTTCATGTGACAATATACACCAGTATTCCTCTCCTTAATGGTTACAACGCCTCTGCAATTCCAGCTGTAATCCCTTCCATAGAATAGGATAGGTGTTATGTTACTATATGGCAATCCAATATATATATATATATATATATATATATATATATATATATATATATATATATATATATATATATATATATATATAGATATATATATATATATATATATATATATATATATATATATATATATAAATATATATATATATAAATATATATATATATATATATATATATATATATATATATATATATATATATATATATATATATATATATATATATATATATATATATATATATATATATATATATATATATATATATATATATATATATATATATATATATATATATATATATATATATATATATATATATATATATATATATATATATATAGGCAGTTATACTCCTCTCTGACAATCTTTTACATGGTAGAGCAATACCGGTATCTAGGCTTTGCCTCATGTTTGCTACTGAACCGCACACATACAGACATAATTTATCATTTCACATTCAATTTTCAATAAAAATACAGATCAAAAATGTCTAGCTTACCACAATTCGTAAGGAAAACACACTAAAGATGACTGACACAGTTTGATCTGCGGTATGTCCAAGCTGTTATCTTATATTTAATTTAGAATAACACTGCTTGCTCTCATCTCTCAAATGTGTAACGATATGGCGTCCCTTCTAAGATTTCTTCTGTCAATATCCAGTGTATTGACCAATCGTTTTGAATATATTCAAAAGAGTACCCAGTCATTACAACATTTTCATTCATTTTACTCCGTTTCTAGGCATTTGTTTGTTATTCATAGGTCACCCAATCCAATTTCTTTTAACTTCAAAGTTCAGCCAATGGACTCCCACGTACTATCTTAGACTTTCTGTCACTACTATGTTTCACAAAAATCAGGGATTTCCATCCCAAGCAGATACGACCAAACATGACAGTATCTCTGTTCTCTATATGTTTTATTACCAATATTTAATTATCTAATGGACTTTTTAGATAATTTATTACATATTCCTAGTCCACTAGCCTTTTTGTACACGAATATATGATTTTCAAGGGGCTAAGTGGTGTAGTTAAGAATACGATCTTTTTTTCGATGTTAAGTGTTTAATTCAACTACCACCTGTTCAATCCTTTACGACTGTACTATCAGTATAAAGTCAGGAGCCCTGCGAAAAATCAGGTTTCCTAATAAGAATTTAAACCTGTTTTCAAAACTTAACCTCGTATCGTTAGTTTTTTTTTTTCATCACTGTTTATTTGAAAAAAATTTAGGCCATGCACACTGCGAGTTGGTTTATTTTTTGACACACAGCGAGTGGCTTGCGCGACTGTGTTACATGGTCCGTCTTCCTCTCTCTCTCTCATCTTCTTCTAAGCCCGCCTGTCTTTCCGAGGCTAACTTTGTGCGCGATTTTGCACTAGTGTTAGTTTTTAAAATCAAGGTCGTCCAAAAGATTTTACTACACATTCTATTTTTAGAACTACGTGTATCGCCGTATTGTTAGGCTTGAGCATTTTATTAGGAACGAACGAATTAGGACAAGTAGAAATCTTGTGTTAGCCATTACGGCGTTATACAACTAAGGCGTTATCTATACTGGGAAAGCACTGGTCTTTCTCCATTCTTCTTCCTATCGTATTATTTCGTTCTGCTTTATATTTATGTTCTAATTTATATATGGGTATTAGAATTTTTCACCACAATTCTCCACACTTAAAACAGACATTATATGTCAGTCCCTAATTCTATATACACTTAGATAACTTTCTATCTATGCCTGGTGATTACCTTGAGTCTCATCGCACGGGTGGCGGCTTAGAAAATCAGCACCTAGGTTAGTTTTTCCAGAAATATATTCTATACTGAACTGATATGGCTGCAACAGCAAAGACCAGCGTAGTAACCTAGAATTTTCATTCCTGGCTTGCGCTAGAAAAGCCAGGGGTTTGTGATCTGTTTGTAACTTGAATGCCTTCCGATACAGATAAATATTGAATTTCTTAATCGCCCATATCACTGCGAGACATTCTTTTTCACTAGTTGAATAGTTTTTTTCAGCTGTATTTAACTTAGACTAGCATATGCCACTGGGGTTAATTCCCCATCCAGTGAATCTGACTTCTGTAACAGGGTGGCACCCAACCCTAGATTACTAGCATCCGTTCTCACAATGAATTCTTGACTTAAGTCAGGTAATTTCAAAATAGGTTTGCTTGTGAGCTTTTCCTTCAATTCTTGGTATGCTAATTCACACTGTGCTGTCCAGGTAATTCGATCTGGATTTCCTTTGCGTGTCAAATCAGTTAACGGTGCACATATGGAGTTAAAGTTTTTGATATATTTCTGGTAGAAACCACATAATGAGACAAAGGATCTCACGTCTTTCTTTGTTTGTGGCCTCGGTGCTTTTCTCAGTTTTTCCAAATTCTTGGGGTCAGGGGTCATGTTTCCCTGATGGACTGTGTGTCCCAAGAATTCTAATTCTTTACATCCAACGCAACATTTGGTTGGCCGGGCTGTCAAATTCGCTTCTCTAAGTCGATCAAACAACATGTTCAGAGAGTTAATGTGTTCCTCAAACGTTTCTGTCGCTACGAGGATATCATCCATACCTGACCTTCTGTGATAGCATTCAGTCTCCTGTAATCTATACAGAGTCTATGTTCTCCAGAGGGCTTTCTCAATAGAATCACACTGGAACTATACTGAGATTCACTGTGTGAAATAATTCCCTCCTTCAACAAATAGTCTATCTCTTCCTTCAAAGCTTTTTCCTTAGCGAAAGGAATCGAATAGGCTTTCATACAGACTGGGGTTGGGTCTATAAGTTTCATATCATATTCTAATAAGTTTGTATGCCCCGGACGGTCCGTTAGCACCTCTGTATGATCATCTAGAACCTGTTGCAGTCTCTCCTTCTGATTTTTCGTTAAATGTGTACTGATTTTCACCTGTGCAGCGGTCTCACAGGGGTGTAATGGATATTCAAATGATGAAAGTGGTTCTTTTTTCATCTCCATTGCAATAGACAAAGTCAGCAAATGTGTCTCTTCCTGATTTTCTCTTTCCAAATATTTCTTCAGGAGATTCACATGATAGATTTTTTCTTTCCCCTTTTTATTTATCTTATAATTTGTTCTAGACATCTTCTCTAGAACTGTATATGGACCTTGCCATCCAATTTGCAACTTATTCTGGCTACCGGGTAGAAGAAGCAGTACCTTCTCTCCCACAGCCAAATCTCTGTCTTTTGCTTTCTTGCCTATTTTTTCCATGCACTGGTATGGTCTCTTCCACTAGAAGCACTGTAGTGATGATTTTTCTTCCCAGAATTATCATTCACAAAACGACCGCTACCAATTTTTCTTTTGGGGCTCTCTCCCCACTTAAAATTCTTTGTGAGAGATCTCCTCTCTACATTTTCTTCCTCCAGTTTACATAAGTCCTATCGAGGGATTTTCGGCTTATTCTGGGGTAAGACATCTCTTTGTACTCGCTGCATAGTGGCCATAGTAAAACATCCAAGTGAAGACTGTCCGTGAAAAGGGGGCTCCCATTCTACTTTGTCCACTTTGTTAAATTTATTTTTCTTTTCAGTGTCAGGCCTAAGTTTGCCCCGTGGCGTGTCGAGGTCCTGATCACTGTTCCCACTTGTGGGTGTTCCCTCATGTAATATGCCACATCTTTCTACAAAATTCTCAATGTCAAACCTTGCCTTGGGCCAATAATAATTGTGAGCCACCTTTTGAATGATGGTACATATTTTCTCATGGTCCCCATCTTGTTTCACATGTAAGCTCCTTATTAACTCTGCCCTATACTTTTTAGGAAGTACCAGCTGTCCCTGACCATTGGTTCTAGATCCATCTATATATCAGTTTGTTCTTCATTGTCGTAGATTTCCGATAGGAGAATTAAGACTAGGTTTGGTCCCTTCTGAATAGGTTTGAATAGGTGATAGACTCAGTGAGAGTTAGTGACAGGTAATAGAATTTCCACACACGTGAGATGATAGATTTGATATAGTGGCTGTCTCTGAAAGCGAAAAGAATTCTTCTCTCTCTCACCTATCTTCTACAACAGTTGTTACAGCGTCAGACAGACTACACCAATATACATATTACGTATATTTCTATCACTCACAGGCACGCACATACACGTGACGACAGGTAAACACACAGACGTGGGAAAACTATAACAATGATATTTATATTCTCTAGAACGAGCTGACCAAACACGATTGTTTAGTTCAAGAGCGATTTTAATATCAGGAAAAAATCGGCTCACAACATCAAAGAAAGTACATCAAGGAAAATACATATACACATAGTCATAAAAAAATCAAGGAATGTTGCAAGGATGATAGCCCCGTTATAGTGTTAACTCTAGGTTTAGCCCGGCCCCGTTAAGAGAACAGATTTTGGCGCCCGAGTCACAGATACATAGGGTTTGAGTCTAAGAGTTGTCTTTGTTTTATCTCGTAATTATATGCACAGAGTTTGAAAAAAATCTGATTTAACCTAAGACAAAAAACACAAGAACTCTAGCCTTAGCAACAAATTATGCAGATTGAAAAAAACAAATAGGACAGCAACAGGGTGTCAAAGATATAATAGTGAAAAATATCACTCAAACCAGCGTACACTCATTCATTCCGCCATGGCTTCTCACACTAGTACTCACGACTTTGCTTGCTGCCTCTTGGAACACATTGATTTTAGATTTTCACACAGACTCAAAAAATGCAGTCTACTGCCAAGAAGTCCCCAGTTCCAAAAGACCTGTTTAACTTGGAGTCTCCGGGAACGACTACTTGGGTATGCAAATTTGTTCAAATGTCTGATTAAGTCACCTAACAATTATTCCAGGCGCGGGAGTTAACAGAGCACAGTGTCAATAGCGTAGGTTTTCTAAAAAAATGATGAATGTCAGGTCGGTGCCTTCCCTCAGTATAGGATTCACTTTAGTCACACCACAGATTTGTCCACAAGATATAATCTAGTCGGGAAATGATTGTTAATATTCACGCCACCAGGCAGCAAATTATATAGAGTTTCTAGAAGAAATTAAGTGCTGGCTCCAAGGTCCAGTATTTATCATTACAGTCTTTGAAAACCCGTTATAGGGATATTAGTATTTCTGTCTAACTTGCACCGTCAGATCAGTGTTACTTGAGAAAACCCACGTGGTTCAAAATAAGGACTGTCTATTTCTTCACAAGTATGGAAACTACTACTAGGTGCTGGTAAAGTTAGGGTCACCCCAAAACTTTCACTCAACCACAGAATTACAGGTAGTCGCACAACTTAAGAATAAAATTACTGAAAATATTTCTGGAAGTCTAGAAGTTCGACAAATTGCCGAAACAAACTGAGATCTTCGCTAACAGCTATTCTGTTTTTCGAGCGACCTATCTACTGTGGAGTCTATGAGCGAGAATGAAATTTAAGTTTCAAACTTGGCCAATATCTTAAAATCAGACAAAGGGCCGAAACTTATTTCGCCAAGCGAAATTATCTCCCCTACTCCCAACATTTACGTCCGCTTAACGCGTGTCGTAACTGTCACCTACTGACCACGATGTACGCGTGTCAGTTTCAAATCCCAGACAGCCTGACTCCATTGCCCAAGTGAGCGCCGTGTCAGTTTGGGATTTTCCAGCCAAATGTCTGGATACTGACCGGTGCAGATGTAAAGTATCACACCTCACCGGGACTAATGCCGAGAAGAAGCTCGCGCGCTCGGTGAGAATGTAGACGATTTGCTACGTCCTGTGTTCAGCGAACCGACTTATCACGCCTTATGACGCCCTGCAGCCCTGACATCTACGTAATATCGTCCTAGCGCGATTCTCAGTTTAAGAGAAAGGAAAAAGGTAAAGTTTGCGAATTATATGAGAATAATATTCGCAAAACGAATGGATGAAAAATATACAGGAAAAATGAAATACAGAGATACTAAAAGAGAGAATTTGGTGAAACAAATAGGAAGAAAATGTAGGAAATTAAATGAATATAAACCCTACGTGACAGAGCCTCCCCCCTTTAAGATATGGAAGCACTCCATGTCTACGTTATGGAGTTTAATTTCCTATAACCGTAGCTTCGGGGTGTCTGTCTTCTTCCCTCTCCTCTTCTCCCTCCATCTCTGTCCAATTCCTACTCAAGTCCACTCCTCAAAGTTTCCTTCCCCTGGAATGTCTCATATGCGCGCTTGAAAGAGCGTCGCCGCTTCTGACATTTTTGAAAGATTTCCTGTGATAGCGGTGGAATATCCCTGCCACTATCATCATCTTCGTCAGTTTTGGCGATCGTCAGGAGATGGTCGGAGGTTGGCACTGGTTTTTTCCAAGTATCTCTTTAAGAGATTTAAATGGAAAACCTTCTCCTTTCCTTCAATAGAGATCTGGTAGTTAGCCTTAGAAATCTTTTTCAGGACGGTAAACGGCCCTTGCCATCCGATCTTCAGTTGGTTGTTCTCGGTAGGGAGCAACACCAAAACTTTCTCTCCTGCTTCCAGTTCTCTCTCTTCCGCGACTTTCCTGTATCGGTTAGCGTGCTTGGTGCGTGCTCGCTTAAAGTTAGTCGTTGCTAGGTCCCCAACTAGTTTCAACCGTTCCTTTAAAACCGACACATATTTACTTGCTGAGACGACTGTCTCATCCGCCTTCTCGTCTGTCAGAGACTGAAGTAAGGCTTCAAGCGGGCCCTTAATGGGTCTGCCAAATAAGAGTGTAGCTGGCGGAAATCCTGTGGAAGTATGAGGAGATTCTCTGTAGCCAAATAATGCTGCAGGAATACAGAGATCCCAATCTTCAGGTTTCACTTGTGCCAGCTTACTTAGCATCATGGTGAGGTTTCCATTAGCACGTTCCACGAGCCCATTTCCCGCCGGAGTATATGGCTTAGTGTGGATGTGTTGGGTCCTCAAGATCTTAACGATCTCATCCATCAACAGGTTTCGGTATGGAGATCCATTATCCGTCAACACTTGCTGAGGGAATCCCAACCGAGTGAAAATCTGCACGAGGGCTTCTGCGACATGCTTGGCATCTGCGCATGTTAGCGGGATAGCTTCTGCCATAAAGTGCATGTATCGACTAAGGTCAGGATGAACCTGTTCCTTCTTTTAGTCCTTTCGAAAGGCCCTAAAATGTCGATCACAACCCGTTCGAATGGTGTTCCCATTATTGGCATTTCACCCATGTGGACTGGGGGGTCCGTTGCTTGGGTGGTACACGTTGGCACTGGGCACAGGATTTGACATATCTGATGATATCAGTATTCACTCCTGGCCACCAATAATGAGTGGTTATACGTTGGTTTGTGGCGTTCTGTCCCATGTGTCCGCTGAAGGGAAGAGAGTGCCCCATTTCTAGGATTTGGCTTCTGTACTGTTTCGGTACTAGGAGCTGGTTGTAACCTTGGTCAGGCTTGCCCGTTCTCCGATAAAGTACGCCATCCTCAGAAAAAATGTCCCCGTGCTGTTTGGGTTCCTTCGCCATGGGCAGTTTCCTAAAGCAGGGTGCCAAAGTAGGATCCTTTTGTTGCGCTTCTTTAAGTTCCATAGGTAACAAATTTGGCGCAGGCTCCCGTTCCTTCTTGGTTTGCCCTCTTGTAGTTACTGCTGCCACAATCGGCTCTTCCGGTTTCCCAATACACACGTATCTCCCGCCAAGTATGACTGGGTAGATGGGATCATCCATAACAGCCGCTTTGATCACACCTCTGACAAAGTCAGAGTGTATCTCCACCAATGCGATGGGAAGCGCTGTAGGTGCCTCACTCTTACGAACTCCACAAAGTTGGACGGTCTCTGCTGTCTCTTGACCGGGTTTGACCAGGTTTCTGGCAACAATGCAATCGTAAGAAAGCCCCGTGTCAAATAAGCAAGAAGTTTGAGAACCGTTCAAAATAACAGTACCTCGCGTTGAGGGTGTATCCCCAACAGGTTGGGAATCACTGTCAATAATTCCGCCTTGCGAGACTGTCAATAAGCATCCGATGCGTTTCGGCTCGGTGTGCTCGGTCTGATCATATGTCCCGTGCTCAGGGGTTCTCCCTTTGCCACCTTGTCCTTTCTGGCTACGCTGCCATGTAGGGCGGTCGGGTTGATCGGACTGTTTGGGGTGGTTGGGGTACTTGTTCTTGTAGAACTTGGATTTTTCAGGAGGGGGGTTTTGAGGTCCAGTTTCTCTGTGGTTGTTTAGGTTAGAAGCCTGAGAAGATTGCTCTAGGTTATGTTTTCGAAAATGCTCCTCTGTCGGTTTCCGCTTTGTGGCCGGTAGTTCAGCCAGCGCATTGTGATAACGCTCAGACTTTTCCAAAATGTCTTCAAGTTTTTCTGCCCCCTGCTCAGCGAGAAATCTCCGGGTATCAGCAGACAAAGTGTTCTTTATTTTATTTGTTCAGTTAGAACAAGTTCCTCAAGACCTTCATAGGTAGAGGGGAGCTGCGAAAGCTCAAGGCACTTTGTTAGATATCCCTTAAGACGAGATGAGAACTGGTGAAAAGTTTCAGAATTCTCTTTCCGGCTGTTGCGAAACAGTTGCAAAAACTTGCGAGCGTTCATTTCAAAGCGCTCCAGTAACGCTTTCTTCAACACATCGTAGTCGTCTTGTTGGCTACTTTCCAGCATAGAATAAACATCATAAGCAGAACCTTTTAGGGCCTGGGAAAGTTTCATATTCCAACGCGACCTCTCTAACCCGTACAGAGTTGCAATTTTCTCAAATTTTTTCTAACCATGTGTCAATCTTCTCATTAGGACAAGGAAAAGATTCAAGAGTGAAAGACATAGCATTTAGTTGAAGAGATTGAGTGTTAGCAGGGTCAGTTAAGGAAGAATGAGGAGAAGACTCTCCATTGCTGGAGGTAGAGGCAGCACCACGACTTTGGAATTCTAGAGTTTTAAGAGCCAACTCATGCTGTCTCTCTTCTCTCTCCTTCTCATGCTGTCTCTCCTTCTCTTTTTTCCTCATGCTGTCTCTCCTGTCTCTCCTTCTCTCTTTCCTCATGCTGCATCCTGCGAATTTCCATTTCCTCATCCATCTTCTTCTGCTGTAAAGCTTCAGCTGCTTTCCTCTCCGCATCATATCTCTCCAGTTCGTCTCTGACAAAAGCTTTCGCTTCCTCTCCTTCCAGTCCCTCCTCTCTCGCTTCGTCCCTGAGAAGTTGTCTAAGCTTTGCCCTCTCGGCCATATTATGTCAGTGACTGAGACACGTGGAGATATAAAATAGGAAAAAGAATAACCTGGTTCCTACCACTTACGAGAAAAAAAAAATTACCAAATTATTCAAAAGATGATATCCTTAACCCTGGGATAACCTCCTCCAAATATAAATCTAACTATCGCTGCTATTATCGGCAATAAAGCACTCAATGCAAAACACGACTACGCCAAATAAATGGTAGTTAAGATTACAACTGAAAAATAAGTTGCTACAGTGGAAAAGCAAAAGAATATTGCAAAAATTAAAGAGAAAAATAATCCCTTAATTTTTAAAAATCCACTATTAAGTATCGCCCTGAAGTCAGAATCGGCCCTGTAAGGGATTGGGAATCTAATTGGGACAAAAGTCCGAAACCCAGCTCATTAACTTAGTTCAAACGACGTTTCTGCTCAGTTCCAGTGGCTGTTATACTCACAACTTTTTTTACCGCATTTAGTTATACAATAGCAGTTAAACTATATCCGACAAAATAACTGTAACAAAAATGTATATTATTCACAGAGTGAGGAAAAAAAAAAAACTTATTGTTTGTGTGGTCGCACGCGGTCCAAGTCGTAGACTACGGGGGGTAATTTTTAAAAACCTCAACCCCCCACCCTAAACTAACCACACAAACCGCACACCTCCACAACCAACCA